>SKCR01035557.1:0-212402 GCA_019454045.1 Zanthoxylum bungeanum | reverse complement strand
ATATTTCGCGAATGATCAACTGTAGTTCACCCAACTAAGACATTACCGTCATTGAATCCACAATTTCGTAGTCCATGAATCTACCCACAATGAATTTCTTTTGTCCAACATCCTCTGTTTTGTACCTTTTTTCAAGAGATTCCTAGAGAATCTTCACAGAAGTCATGTCTGTACACATCGTACAAGGTATTGTCAAGTCATCCCAAAATGTAGTCCTTACACAAGAAGTCGCCTTTCGATCATGCCTCAACTCGCAGTTGCTTAGCTGTTTCCATTTCTCCCTCCACAGGACCCAGAGGATTTTCCTTGAGATACTTAGCCAACTGCAGTTTTGTCAGGTAGAATAATATTTTACTCTGCCACTGTTTGAAGTTTGCTCTACCAAACTTATTTGGTTTCTCTCCGTGAGCGACCGGTACTGTGATGTTTCCACTAGCCATGTGTAACTGGAAAATACACAAGATAAATCACATAAAGATCAACTTTATGATCTTGTTTATGTGTTACACTAAAAATCTACTTGTTATTGTTTTTGGATAGTAATACCAAATAATACAAGTCATTGAATTTGAGACTAAAATTTCTTATGATAAGTGCAAAAAGGAAAATTCTCAAAGGACGAGGGGGCCCCGATGTAACCACTTAAATCTATGCCCTATTAGGCTCTTATCGCCTTGGTGTTAAAATTTCCTTAATCATTTTCTCATTAGAAAATCTTAAATCATTCATTTTTAGTATTACACGGTAATTCTCAATCCAATAGTAGAATAATTTTTTTAGGATACTAACATCAATTTTATCACTTGAACTATTATGTTGATATATGATAATTGAAAATACGTTAATAAACTTAAATCTACAATAACAAAACTTACAATTTCATTATATGATTTTCCAAAGTTAATTAAATAATTAATAAATCCTAAAATCATATATGTTCGGATGTTTTTGTAATTAAATTATTCTACGTACTTATACAACGCATAAATAAATATATAAATTGACTCAACTTTATCGGAAAATTAATAAAACATGATCATTGTAATTAAAATTTTCTTTATCGTTATCATTTTTATTTATTTATTATTACTTTTTTATATAGGGGAAAAGGAAAAAAAACTGAAGTATTGATAATTTTCCTAAGTCTAGAACAAGTGCTACACCGTGGTTGCCACATTCAGCGACAAATATGTTACTTCAATTTATTATTTCATCACAAAATAAATTTATATTCCCCAACACCTTTTTACCTTTTATATTTCACTCAATTACCTTTAACTTTCTCCCCTTCTCGTCAACTTTATTATTATTAAAAAATTTCAGATTTCAAGTTGTAGATAAGACAAATTTAGTTTAATATAACATGAGGCCAATTTGATCAAGTGGATGACGTCTTTTACTGTAATTTTTTTAGTGAGACTAACAGTCATGTATGAGTAAATGATGCAAGAAACTAGATTTTATAGCACAAAATTTCTAATAAGTTCTTAAAATTATTGAGAAGAATGTGTTATTAATCATATTGTAACATGCATTATTCAAATAAAGTTATTAAACGGAAACCATGCAGATCATCAATTAAATGTAAGCATGAGAATTAGAATAACCTGGGAGTTGTAGAAGTTGAATACCTGAGACCAAGTCGAGAAAATCTTTATTCTTAAGAACTTATTAACTCTGTCTCGGTGCACTTACGGATCACTTGACTAACGTTTTCTCGGGATACTTGGTTGCTTCTTGATTAAGGGGCACTCATTTTGATCAAGAACTTGAACTATGACAAAATGATAGAAACTCTCAAACTCTAAACTTTCTAAGAATGTAAGTATGTGATTAATTGAATTGATCAAAATAAATCCAAATGCCCCTTTTTATAGGCATGAATGAGTGTCTTTGTGAGTACTATTTGGTTTAGGGTGTAACCCTCATAAATGTTTTATCATTTCCTAATGCCATTTTAAGCCTATAAAATTATCAAATTAAATAAGGATATTATAGATAATTTAACACTTTAAAAAAGTTTTTCAAACTCTAATCTAAAAAGCCCAAGTTTTTGAAATTTTTCTAATACAAACAAAATTTTACTTAAAATATAACCAAATACCATAAAAAAAATTAAATTTTTTTTTTTACCTCGAGATAGAAATCATACCAAACAGATATTTAGTAGTTGATACATTCTCATTTCATTAATAAGTTCGAGAGTATGGGTATATTCGTGTGGTTGTGAAAGTACAATTATTCCTATTATAGGAGCAAGTCTCTCTTCATTTTTATTTGGAGTATATTTCTAAATTAGCTTTAGATAAATAAATCATATTAAAACATGACTTCTTTCTTGCTAAAATACATTTGAGTAGATCTCAACAAACTTCTAAATATAATATTATGAGTTGTAGGTATATTCGGGTTCGATGGCGCTACAGTAATGGGTTATTGTAACGTTTCCAGTGTCATGTGGCACAATCACGACAGTTGCGATTTTAGAGAAATAAAAAATTTGATTTTTTTAATTGCTACTTAGCATGTGGGTCATTGGATGAAAATCCAACGACCTGTGTGCTGCCATGTGGCAGTACCAGAGGGGCTGCAGTAAAGTCATTACTGCAGCCCCCCATTCCAATACATTGAAGTATCTATTTACATAGATGTTAAACGAGCATTTATACATGACTCGTGAGACCTGATATATTAGAAGTAAATAAGGAGATAATTTTTTTATTTATTGATTGAATATGACATGTATTAATATCGGCATTTCATATCACATTTTATCATTTGCTAGGGGTAGTAATGGGCGGGTTTAGGGCGAGTACCATGATCCTCGAACCCGAATTTGAATTATTGAGAAATCTCTAAATCAATCCCGAATCTGATATTTACCAAATGAGGATATTCTTCATTATCCCGAATGAGGATAGTGAATAAGTAATGACTCAATACCTACTTACCTTATTATTAATATTCAAAAATCGTAAAAAAAAGCAATAAACTTTTTATTTGTAATCTATATACTTTTTTAAATTTTTTAAAAAAATTGAAACTTTTCTTGGACGGCACCCGAACCTATTCCTGATTTGGATGTTAAGATTGAATTAGGATTCCAAACCCAACCCAATCAAAATTATTACATATTTAGAGTCCTAAACCATCTCGATTAGTACGGATCCCCACGCACTCGAACCCATCCCTGTCCGTTGCCATGTCAACTCAGCTCAGGCCTGGAATGTAATTTCAAATCAACCATAGGGACAAACTCGTAAATGCGCAGAATAAAAATGATAAAGAAACTCAACACTGTAACTGCCAAGTAAGTTTGTCGGGATGCGTGCAATTGCAATTGTAACTCTCCCTCTCTCACTGTCTGAAGCTTACATACATCACTTACTCTGAAAACAAAAACAGATTTCAAAAAATAAAACTACAGAATTTTTTATTTTTATATTTTCTCTTCTTCATCACTCATGCTTAGGGTTTTTTCATTTTCATTTTCATTTACAATACATTAATGCCACAACCCAGTAGTGCTCTCTTTCTTGTGAGAGAGCTTAAAGATCAAAATGGGTTCTTTGAATTTTAGCTTTTTCAGCTGAAAAGCTAAGTTTTTTTTTTTTTTTTTGAAGGGCTTGTTTTTGTCTAATTAACAGCTTGATCTGTTGATCATCGACCAATAACTGAAGAGGTTTCATAAAATTACAGACTTTATTGTGTTATTGCTGTTGTTTGTAAAGCTGTCTTCAAGAACCCATTAATCATCATCCATTTGGCTTATTTCTTTGCACTCAAGACCAAAGAATCTTCTTTTAAGCCTCATCAGTTTTTAATTTAAGTCTTTGTTTCTCTCTCTCTATCTCTCCAACTCATCATAAACGACGGACTTAACTAAGATAACTTGAATCTTTAAGCACCCAAAACCCAAAACAAGCAGAAGCAGCACCTAGCTTGCTTGCTTTTTTTTCTTCGAAGATTCAATTTTAGCTCACAGAACAGACCCATCTGGTTAAAATCTCTTGTGGGGTTGTTGTTGGATTTGCAAAAAAAAAAAAAAAAAAAGATGGCTATGGTGATTCAGCAGCAACAAAGAGAGAGCAGTAGTGGGAGTATCAACAGGCACCAGCTTGATAATGGGAAATATGTTCGTTACACGGCTGAGCAAGTAGAAGCTCTCGAGAGAGTCTATGCTGAGTGTCCTAAGCCCAGTTCTTTGCGTAGGCAGCAGCTGATCCGTGAGTGCCCCATTCTTTGCAACATAGAACCTAAACAGATCAAGGTCTGGTTTCAAAATCGAAGGTAAAATTTTATTTGTTTTAGTTTTCTTAGCTTACAATTTTGTATTTATCTTACTTCACTGAGATTTGTATTAGATGAATTGCATTAGAAGTGCATCACTGAGTGAAATTTTATCACCAAAATTGTGCTTGTGGGTAAAAGATTAGATTTTTTGATCTGGGATGTGTTAAAATTTTAGCTGGTGTTTGATTAGTATGTGAATAGATTTATCCTGGGTTTGGTTCATTTTGGGTTGAAAGGCTTTTGAATTTGGTTGTGCAGGTGTCGCGAGAAGCAGCGGAAAGAGTCTTCGAGACTCCAGACTGTTAATAGGAAATTGACAGCTATGAATAAGCTGTTGATGGAGGAGAATGATCGGTTACAGAAACAGGTGTCACAGTTGGTGTGTGAAAATGGGCATATGAAGCAGCAATTGCATACTGTAAGTGTGTGTTCTTCTCTGATTTCTAATTATCATGGTGTGCAAAATTCATAATGCATTGAATGAGATTGCGTGTTTGGGTTGACACGACATTACTTACTCTGGACGATCAGTCTTCAAAGCATGTGATTGAGAGTTGGGAAGAACCTTTTGAATTATGTGATTAATTCACTTAAATTTACTTCCTTAGTTTTATGCAACACAATTAACCCTTTTGCCTTTTGCTTTGGATTGTGTTTCTTTGTTTTTGTTGAGTTTTCACTGTGCCACATTTGAGAGTTTCAAGAATATTTAAAGCACTTTGCAGTTTTTCAGGCTGCAGACTTTTTGTGGCTATCTGCCCTGCAAAAGAATTAAATGGTTTCTTTTGTTCTTTTGTCAGTTTTTGACCTGGTTTCTTAATTGATATTTCTACAGGTACCAGCAACGACTGATGCGAGCTGTGACTCTTTGGTGACCACTCCCCAGCATTCACTGAGAGATGTCAATAACCCTGCTGGGTAATCTAAAAAATCAATGCCCATTACGAATCTAATCTCTCTCTCAACTTGAACTTACATTTTTTGTCCTTTCTTTTTGCAGACTCCTTTCTATTGGAGAGGAGACCTTGGCAGAGTTCCTATCAAAGGCTACAGGAACTGCTGTCGATTGGGTCCAGATGCCTGGGATGAAGGTTCCCCACATAAACATTTCCGAATTTTGTGTGTTTCTGTATTTCATTGCTAGAGTTTGATTATGCAGAACATATTTTTCCTTGCAAATCAGAAGCAAATCTGAGCCGCTTATATAATTTCCTTGTCAGCCTGGTCCGGAATCGGTTGGGATCTTTGCCATTTCACAAAGTTGCAGAGGAGTGGCAGCTCGAGCGTGTGGTCTTGTAAGTTTAGAACCTACTAAGGTAAGCATACACATGATAATGAAGATCGTGAAGTGTTTATTGTCATTTCTTTGAAAGCAATGCATTTTATGAGGAAATGTTGTTGAGCTATTTTACAAAATCTTTGACAGATTGCGGAGATCCTTAAAGATCGTCCATCTTGGTTCCGGGATTGTCGGAGCCTTGAAGTTTTCACAATGTTTCCTGCCGGAAATGCTGGAACAATTGAACTTTTATACACACAGGTGAACGAGAATGGTTGAAGTTTTCATATCTTCTGTTATTTATTTATTTTTGGCGTATTTACCTTCCTTTTGAAAGTAATAATGATGATCAAAAGTGCTTCAGGCATATGCTCCAACTACTCTGGCTCCTGCACGGGATTTCTGGACTCTAAGATATACTACAACTTTAGACAATGGGAGTCTTGTGGTATGCATTTTGCTGGAATCATATCTTTACCTGTTGTTGTGCATTACTGAAATATTTGACATTGGTGATCAGCACCATAAATAAAGACCTAAGAGATTCAATAATTAAATCTTGATTCAAACCTTGATGTGGCAAACTGTTGGCATGGGCGTATTTGAACCATCTTTTGGTGGGTTCCTCTGCTTTATGGTTGTATCTTCTTCAATGTTTAAAAATACGTGGCGGCGCCTCGAGGGGGCCGGCCATTGAGGCGCGAGGCGGACCGCCTCGAGGCGGCGAGGCGGGCGCCTCGATCGGAAAATCGAAAAAATAATTAAAATTGTAATATCAGAATAACAAAAACATGTTAAATCCAAAATACATTCATTTCTTCATAATTCATAATATGTTCAAACAATTATTGATAATTAATCCCTAAATAAGCTATCATTTGTGTCTAGCGGCATGAAGCTTGGGTCAAAATCTCTCTCATCATTAGATGGGTCATCCTCCAAAGAACCTCCTTCACTGATTTTACCCAAATCAAAAACCCTAATACCCAAATCTACAGATTATATGCGAACCTTATATAATAACATTACATTCAGCAAACAAACAGAAGGAAACAAAGTGCTACACAAGCAGAACAGGTTACTACAAACGCAGAACATATTACATTCAATAATATATTTTTTTTGTTTGAATAAAGCTTTATAATATTTGAAATATATTTTACTTGAAATAAAGTGCTACACATTCAGGGGAACTACCATATAGCAATAATATTAGCAACCAACAAATCAAAAACCGAAATTGACTCGTAAATGAAAAAGAAAAACAAGCAGAACATGTTACCACAAACACTGCCGTCGCTGTCGCCGAGACCCAAAACGTCGTCGTTTCATTTAAAAAAAAAATTAAAATAAAAAAAAAAGTTTCGCGTGAGGCGGCCGCCTCACAAGCATTGAGGCGGGCGCCTCAGAAAAACCGAATTAGGCGGCCGCCTCGACCGAATTTTTAAACACCGATCTTCTTCTTCTTCTGCCACCATTTGACCCAACTTAAGCTAATATGTAAACCCCACACTGGTATTGAAGCTCTAGCTTGTCTCCTTGACTGCAATGTACATGGATCAAAAACCAACGACAACCAAACATATTATTATAATTTCACTTGTCATGTGGATTTGAATCACTTGGTTTTGATACCATGTTGCTCTCATAATACTATTTAAACTTTACCATGCATTTTAGCCTCGTTATCTTTCTTATTGTAGCTTCGACTGCTTGGTCTTGAAATTATACTATATTTGTTCATCTTTGCGATGGACATCATGATTCACTGTGGTTCTGAATGGTGGAGACCTAAAGAGAAGAGTTAATTGTATTTTTCTCAATTTTACTAGGTCTGTGAGAGGTCTCTTTCTGGTTCTGGTGATGGGGCAAATCAAGCTGCTGCTGCTCAGTTTGTGAGGGCTGAAATGTTCCCTAGTGGTTATCTGATTCGTCCTTGTGATGGTGGAGGGTCAATCATCCATATTGTTGACCACCTTAATCTTGAGGTTACCCTGTGCAAATGTTTGTTCGTTTATTTAAAGCAAATCTTTGTTGGAAAAATTCAAATTCTTTCACATCTTTCTTCAGGCATGGAGTGTTCCAGAGGTGCTGCGGCCACTTTATGAATCATCGAAAGTAGTGGCTCAGAGAATGACCATTGCGGTGAGTAGGTTTACTAAAGAGAACATGGTAGATGGATCAGCATTCTTTAAGCAATTTCCCATGTAAACAGTGATTATTTCCTTGTATTGGTTGAAGTTGTCTTGGTTTCTGCTATGGCCAGTCCTGATTAATTGATTTCTTTGAAGGCACTGCGTTATGTCAGGCAAATAGCTCAGGAGTCAAGTGGCGAAGTAGTATATGGGTTGGGCAGGCAGCCAGCTGTTCTCAGAACTTTCAGCCAAAGACTAAGCAGGTAGCTGTAGGATTAGCTTGGTTTTTGTTATCGTTGTAGTTGCACAACATCCATACTGTAGTTATTTGTCTATCTAGTTTGAAGTTTTAGAATGTAGCACGTTTCTGTAATATCTTTTTTGATTTTTTTTTCTTATAGAGGCTTCAATGATGCTGTCAATGGGTTTAATGATGATGGTTGGTCATTGATGACCTGTGATGGTGCCGAAGATGTGATAATTGCAGTTACTTCAACCAAGAGTTTGAGCAATGCATCTAATCCAACCAATTCCCTTGCTTTACTTGGAGGTATTCTCTGCGCAAAGGCTTCCATGCTACTCCAAGTAAGTTTCTGATTTTTATTTACAAGTTCTAATTCTTATGTTTGCTGTTATACATTCTTGTTGTCATAACCATTTCAGCATGATTGAAATGTGTTATTTTGTCTGTAGATTTAAACTTTGCGTATAGTCTAGACTCTAGAGTAGCACCACTGCCAAAATGGTTCTTGAGCTCTGAATCTATTGTTGGCTTAGAAATTTGGCTTAGTTGTCCAAAATGTTTTTCACTTTCGTGCTAGTGGGTGAATAACATTGTAAATAATATATTTAATGCATTTGTTGATGGAAATGGATTGTATTTTATGTTCCTGAAGTGCCAATTGAACACAATTCTCCAATCACATAGGAATATTTGGTGAACTGTTAATTTGAACCTAGGTTTTTATTAGTCCTGTTTGTTCAAGATAGTGTTCCTTTTTATACTTGGGCTCTGGCTCTAAAAATGACAGGATTGTATCTATTTTCTTTCTCCGGCCAGAATGTTCCTCCTGCTGTGCTTGTCCGCTTCCTGCGGGAGCATCGCTCCGAGTGGGCTGATTTCAATTTTGATGCCTATTCTGCCGCATCACTGAAAGCGGGTTCCTATGCCTATCCAGGAATGAGACCTACGAGGTTTACTGGGAGCCAAATTATCATGCCCCTTGGCCACACAATTGAGCATGAAGAGGTTTGTTCAATTAGTTGTCTTCTCATTTGCCCCCTTAAGGACTCTTCTAATAAGGAGATTTTGACAGTTGTCTGCTGTTCATATGTGTGTTTTACAGTTAATTATTCATTGCTGTTCTACACTAATTATTTCTAGCTCTGAATTTTTCAGTCGCTTGAAGTTATCCGACTCGAGGGGCATTCTCTTGCACAAGAAGATGCTTTTGTATCAAGGGACATTCATCTACTGCAGGTGCTTTTTGCATCTTGTTTCTATATAACTATTTGTCATTTTGTTTTTGTTAAATTTGAGGTGGAAGGGGTCTAATCTTTTTCTATTCTGTAATTATTTTGCTCAGATATGTAGCGGGGTTGATGAAAATGCTGTGGGATCATGTTCTGAACTTGTCTTTGCCCCAATTGATGAGATGTTTCCAGATGATGGTCCATTGTTACCCTCTGGTTTCCGCATTATCCCGTTGGATTCAAAAACAGTTGGGTTTAACTTCACTTGAACTTTTCATTGTCTTTTCACAGTATTGATGTTTATACAAGCTTGGGAGAAAGTTTAGTTGTAACTTTTGGTTCCCTTGGTTTATCTAGTGAAATTCCTTTTGTTAAAGTTGCCAATGTTAATTTACATAAGGTTCAAGTGTTTTGCTCATTGGACTCATAAACCTTGGATTAATTTTATTTAGAATCGTTAAACGTGTGGATCAATAATGTGGAATTTTAGACTGCGTTGCTTGATTTCATACTATGGTCTTTTACCTCAACATGCTAATGATGTTATGCAGCCTGATAGACAGGATAAGTTGACTACACATCGAACCCTAGATCTGACATCAAGTCTTGAAGTTGGCCCAGCGACAAACCCGGCTGCAGGAGATTCTTCATCATGCCATAACTCACGATCTGTATTGACTATTGCCTTCCAATTCCCTTTTGAGAGCAATCTACAAGACAATGTAGCAGCCATGGCACGTCAGTATGTTCGTAGTGTGATTTCATCTGTTCAGAGGGTGGCCATGGCCATTTCTCCGTCCGGATTGAGCCCAACTTTGGGGCCAAAGCTTTCACCAGGCTCTCCAGAAGCACTTACACTAGCTCACTGGATCTGCCAGAGCTATAGGCAAGTTCTGAATCAATTTTTTCTTAATAAATATTTAATGATTTGGACACATGTAATGTAATTGATCCTAATGTCGATTTAGTGAAACGTGCTCTTGATGTAACCAGCACAATTAGCAATTTTCTGAGAATTAGCACTAATATTTCCTTTTCACCTTCTGCAGTTATCATTTAGGGGCAGAGTTGAGATCTGATTCTGTTGACGGTGACTCAGTGTTGAAAAATCTTTGGCAGCACTCAGATGCGATATTGTGTTGTTCATTGAAGGTATATTTCACAAGTTCATATATTATGCTAGAGACAGTATATCATGTATTAAAAGCGTTTCTGGAAATTCTAGGCTAATATTCAGGATTATTTGTTAATGTATCGTTGTTACGGTGCAGTCAATGCCAGTTTTCATCTTCGCAAACCAAGCCGGCCTTGACATGCTGGAGACGACTCTAGTGGCTCTACAAGACGTAACACTGGATAAGATCTTTGATGATTCTGGGCAAAAGGCATTGTGTGCTGATTTTGCCAAGTTAATGCAACAGGTAATAATATACATGCATATATTCACAGTGTATTCATTTGAAACTTCTTATGCGACCAAAAGGGAAACGGAGAAAGGATATAAATGTTGATTGTGAATTTGAAGTCTCAGAAAACTACACATTCTTATCAGGGGTTCACTTACTTGCCGGCTGGCTTGTGCGTGTCGACAATGGGGCGTCACGTTTCGTATGAACAAGCCATTGCATGGAAAGTTCTTGCCGCCGAAGAGAACACTGTCCACTGTCTTGCCTTCTCCTTCATAAACTGGTCTTTCGTGTGAACATTGTAATTTATTTACCCAACTAATTTCCCAGTTAAATATGAAAAGGATGAAAGGGAAATCTGAAAATGAAAAAAAGAACAGTTTTGTACTAATTAAATCCCAGTCTCATGTTTTGCATTATATTAATTCAATTTAATTGTTGTTTAGTGCATCCACACTTTCTCTGTGTAGTTTTTTTCTCTTTCAATGGAACTTGAAAATTGAAACTGACATTTGGAGTCCCGGGGCTCATTCAAAATCTTTGATTCTTTGCAACAACTCCAATGCATACTTTAGCTGAATAAGAATTGATATGTAATTGATTTTTATTTTTTTTTTAAACCAGGATTCTTGCCAACATTGTCTAAGCTTTAATCAATGTACTTGTATGATTTTTTTTTTTAACCGGGGTGTCTGGTCCAGTGTATGCACACCTCGATTAATTCTCGGGATCTATGTCCCGTCCCTTCAGAAGTGTACTAGCATACAAGAAAATACACCTAGTGAGATTTGAATTTTGAACTTAAGAGGGAGTAAATACTTTTACCACTCGGGCAACCCATTGGGGTAAAAATAAAAAAAAAAAAATCCAAACTTTGTATTAATGGCTTAGGGTAAGCTAATTGGTTACCTTTACATTGTTTTTAAGAGTGAAAAATTTGGGACCATGGTCCATGGTTCTGAATTTTGATGAACCTCACAGCTCATGCCGATTTTGATGCAAGTTTTGTTAGAGCAAGTCTAAAAGCTTATTCTAATTTTATTCTTTAATTACCTATTGAAGAGTTGAAAAATAAATTATTCTCCAAAAGACTATTCAAATAAAATTAATGTTATATTATTTGAATCAAATTGAATGAGCTCACTTTAGTTATATGATTTTTATATATAAATAATTATAAGTAATGATGATGATGTGTATAAAAAATTATATTATATTAATAGAATAGAGATAATGTAAATAAATTTATATTATTTAAATCAAATTAAATGATATTTAGTTTATTTATATTATTTTAATATATAAATAATTATTAGTAAGTCCAACCACCACCACTATAATAAAATAAATAGAGATAAAGTCACTCTTCAATATTGAAGAGCGAGAAGTAAATCCAATTTGAAGAATTTCAATTGATATTTTTTTTAAAAAAACCAAATTTGATGATGTGTGTCTTCATTTAATAACTAAATATATTTGAAGATGTTTGGGCCAAAATTGACTCTAAGGGCAAAAACGACATTACACCACAAGACTAGAAGCCCATCTGCAAACTGGGCCCACATACGAAGATATTACACAAAGGTCCAGGCCTGTTGAACATAAAGAAGATCAACGGGCGCCAGTTACAAACTTGAAGAAAGAATCCGCATTCATAATACTACCATGAAGTCGACGTTTCAGGGAGAAGACAAGATCGTCAGTTACCGAGTATGGAACATCCGAATCAAAGCCTCATTAATAATAACTCCAACGGGCAGATAAAGGGGGGATACCAATACCTATAAAAGGAAAAAGACACCATCAAGGGGATCGAAAAAGAGACCACCCTAATTACAAAGACAAACTGATTCACAACCGCCGCCCTCACGGCATACAACAGAAGGTTGAGGTACATAAAAAGCCTTGACCAGTTTACTTTACGTTGATCGATACCATCACTAACTTGAGCGTCGGAGTGTCTACGGTTTCCACCACACCGGTGGGCAGTAAGCTCCTTATTCGTTCTATTTGTTTTGCAGGATTTACTCGCGCCCTACAAATTGATAATCTCGATTGTGGACCTTGGCCGAAATCAGAGTCTACAATTTGGCGCCCACCGTGGGGCTGACGAGTGAATCGACAGGAAGTAGAACGTCTCAACAAAGTAATAAACAATGGCGTCAAGCAACGAACATATCCCAGATCAACTAGCGGTACAAATTGCCATGCTCCAAGAACGACTCACAAACCTGGAAGAAGAAAATCTCACGATGCGAAATACCAACGAAAGTTTACAACAAAGGCTAGATCACCTATCATCCGACCCTCTGCATAATCCTCAAGGCCAAACTAGCGATAGGGATAACCGAAGTAATCCAACTGCTCCACCCGTGTCAGATGAACCAAACAGCAATCACCCCCAGCCACCTACATTCAGATCAGACCCTCTTGGTGATCAAGCCCATCAACTGGCCAATTCCATCAGAAGAGAAATGGTTGAATTCAAAGAAGCAGTTATGTCACGACTACCAGGGGTGAAACTCCCGATCAGGAAAAGCCGGGCCGGGACAATTTCAGATACCCCTTTCCATGAGTCAATTGTAGCAGTTGAGTTGCCCAGGAAATTCAACCCACCTGAAATGAAGTTATATGATGGGACCACAGATCCAGACGACCACGTCATGCATTACAAATTCAAGATGATGTCGAACGGTTTGTCTCCGAGCCAATGGGAGGCCGGAATGTGCAGGTGCTTCGGGGAACTCTGGCGGGACCTGCCTTGACATGGTTCATTAATCTTCCTTACAGGTCAATCAAATCATACCAAGAACTGGCGGACAAGTTCGTGCAACACTTCGCAAGTTCGTGCAGGATGGAAAAAACGACGGACGACCTTAACTCAGTACAACAGAGAAGAGGAGAAACATTACGAAGCTACGTGGCCCGGTTCAACCGTGAGAGAATAACCATACCGGACCTCCATCAGCCAACAGCAGTTGAAGCCTTCAGGAATGGACTCCTTTATGACAGCGGGCTCTACAAGAAGTTGACGAAATTCAGGTGCTACACAATGGACCAGGTCATGGCACGAGCCCAAGTAGAGATAAGGTGGGAAGAGGATAAAAGAAATAAGAGAAGAGTTGATGAAACAAATGCACAAGCAAACCGAAGGCCAGTTGCTTCCAGGCGACACGAACACACTACCCCCCCCCCCCCCCCCGAACCGAAGGGAGGAACCAAAGTAGGGGCGAACGTCGACCCTTCTACAAAAAATGGATAGACGTCCACGGCCATATAAAAACAGGGAGGAGCTTCCGACAAGTAAGCTTCGGCTTCCAGACTACAATTTCACAATTTCTCCGGGGGAATTGGTTTCGGTGTTGAAGAAATTAGGGAATGAAGTGAAGTGGCCTCCAAGGGCAAGGGATAGTTCATCCAAAAAAGACACTAAGAAATGGTGTGAGTTCCACAGGGACTACGGTCATACGACGGCGGAATGTGTTGCCTTGAGACTAGAGGTTTTGGAACTGCTGAACAAAGGATTTTTGAAAGATTTGCTTACGGACAAGGGGAAGGCAACAATGACCCGAAGGGATGAAAGAGACAGACATGGAGAAATTCCAATACCACCACCTCCGATTGATAACACAGTCAATGTCATTTCTGGGGGATCAGAAGTTAGTGGAGCTACTTATTCTGCTGCAAAAAGGCACTCGAGGGTATTGGCCACCAAGGCCTCACACACCCTAATGTCTGTAGAGGGAATTACCACGGGTTTGGTAATTGGGTTCCCGGATGATGGGGACTCACAAGATCTAAACCCTCACCATGACGCTTTGGTCATTTCTCTTCAAGTGGCGAACTTCATGATCAGACGTGTGCTGGTCGACACGGGCTCCTCAGCTAACATTATCTTTGCCAGTGCTCTGACCGACATGGGAACGGCGTTGGATAACATCAATAGGCGTACGACAGTATTAATCGGTTTTAGCGGAGAACAAAAGTTGACTATGGGGGAAATACGACTCCCCGTTTATGTTGCAGGTGTTAATAAAATGACTACTTTCCTGGTATTGGACAGCCCATCGGCCTATAACTTGATTATGGGCAGACCTTGGATTCACGACATGAGGGCGGTCTCGTCTACCTATCATCAGGTAATTAAATTCCCGACTAAATGGGGGATTCAGGAGGTAAAGGGGGATCAATTGGCGTCAAGGAGTTGCTACCAAACGACCTTGAAGGCTAAACCAGATCCGGCATAGCAATTACTGTCTGGACCTAGTGCGTCAGAGCCTACTCTACCGAATATTGAGAAGCTCGACGAGGTCCAGATTCATCCTCAATTCACGGAACACAAGGCTTTGGTTGGAGCGGGTCTGGGTCCAAAACTGCGAGCCGACCTGATAGAATTCTTGAAAAGACGGCACGACACGTTCGCATGGTCACATGAGGATATGATAGGAATTGATCCGGATCTCATCACTCACGCACTGCATGTGGATCCGGACCACACCCCTGTCAGACAAAAAAGAAGGAAGTTTGCCCCAGAAAGAAACCGGATCATTGATGAAGAGGTGCAAAAGTTACTGCAGAACGGAGCGATTAAAGAAGTACAGTTTCCCGAGTGGCTTGCCAATGTTGTAGTAGTGAAAAGAAGAATGGGAAGTGGAGGGTGTGCATCGACTTCACGGATCTGAACAGAGCCTGTCCAAAGGACTCGTTTCCTTTACCACATATTGATTCGATGGTGGATGCGACCGCTGGACACGAGTTATTAAGCTTCATGGACGCGTATTCAGGCTACAATCAGATCCTCATGCATCCTCAAGATCAAGAGAAAACAGCTTTTGTTACAAATCGAGGAATATTCTGTTACAAAGTCATGCCTTTTGGCTTGAAGAACGCAGGAGCAACATACCAGCGAATGGTTAATAGGATGTTCGACCAACAAATAGGGAAAACAATGGAAGTTTATATTGACGACATGTTGGTGAAATCCATTGAATCAGAACAACATCTCAACCATCTGGAAGAAGCCTTCGACATCATGGACAGGTACGGAATGAAATTAAATCCTACTAAGTGTGCATTTGGTGTCGCTTCAGGAAAATTCTTGGGATACATAGTCACTCGACGAGGCATTGAAGCAAATCCAGACCAGATTAGATCAATCCTCGACATCCCTTCCCCTTCCACCCCGAAGGATGTTATGCGACTAACTGGGCGGATAGCGGCATTAAACAGGTTCATTTCTAAATCAACCGATAGGAGTTTTTTATTTTTCTCAGCTTTAAAAAAGCAAGTAAATTCGAATGGACTCCTGCTTGTGAGGAAGCTCTGAAGCAGCTCAAACAATATTTATCTTCGCCGCCCCTATTATCAAAACCACTCGACTGTGAGAGGCTCTACCTTTATCTGGGAGTCTCGGAACACGCGGTCAGTGGAGTTTTAGTAAGAGAAGAAGCAGGGAGTCAACAGCCAGTCTACTATGTAAGCAAAGCACTGTTGGAGGCAGAGACACGCTACCCGCTGATGCAAAAATTGGTCTTCGCACTGGTCACAGCTGCAAGGAAACTTAGACCCTATTTCCAAGGTCATGCCATCACAGTGTACACGACATATCCTCTGAGAAGCATTCTTCATAAACCTGAGTTATCTGGGAGATTGATGAAGTGGGCAATTGAGTTGGGGGAACACGACATTGACTTTCAACCCAGGACGGCAATCAAATCCCAAGCCTTGGCAGATTTTGTGGCTGATTTTGCTCCCGGAATGGTGGCGACACCTGACGCAGAAATCAATTCCATCCAGCCGACAAATACTTGGAAATTGATGGTTGACGGTTCAAGTAACAGAAAGGGATGTGGACTCGGTATGGTAATCACTACTCCCTCTGGCGACGTTCTGCAGCAGGCAGTCAAATGCGGTTTCCGAGTAACCAATAATGAGGCCGAGTACGAAGCGTTGATTGCAGGATTATTATTGGCCAAGGAACTGGGAGCGAAGGAGATAGAAGTAACGTCGGATTCTCAGCTGATTGTCAACCAGGTCGAGGGATCGTATCATGCAAGAGGTGAAGCAATGGCCTCTTACTTACAGAAGGTAAATGAACTACGAACTGCATTCGACACATTCTCCATAAAACAGATCCCAAGAAGCGAAAATTCCCGGGCAGATGCACTGGCGACCCTCGGTTCGACTCTGGAGGGCGACAAACCACAAGCAATACCTATAGTATTTCTGAACTGGCCGGCAATTTGGAAGGAAGAGACGGATGTGGCCGCTATCGCTTCAGTCGACAGTTGGATGACACCGATCATTGAATACTTGCAGAACGGCGTACTTCCAGAAAACAAAGTGCTGGCAAGGAAGATACAGAGACAGTCTGCAAGGTTCGTGGTATTCGAAGGCCAGCTGTTACGAAGATCCTTCTCGGGACCATACTTGAAATGCTTGACACACGACGAAGCCCAGCATGTGTTGTCTGAATTACATGAAGGGGAATGTGGGAACCACTCAGGTGGCAGAAGTCTGGCTCTCCGAGCCCACACGACAGGGTATTACTGGCCGACAATGAGACTCGACTCCGCAGAATTCACAAAGAAATGCGACAGGTGCCAGAGATTCGCACCGGTCCCTCATCTACCACCAGAGAAGCTGAGCCCAATCCTGTCTCCATGGCCGTTCATGAAATGGGGCATGGACATTGTTGGAAAACTTCCAGTCGCTTCAGGCCAACGAGTCTACATGCTCGTAATGACAGATTATTATACGAAGTGGATTGAAGCCGAAGCATTTGCTAGAATACGTGACAAGGAGGCTCAAACGTTCGTATGGAAGAATATCATATGCCGGTACGGCATTCCCAGAGAAATTGTGACCGACAATGGATCACAATTCATCAGCCATCACTTTCAAAATTTCTGCAGGAACTGGGGTATCAGACTAAATTACTCGACGCCGCGCTTTCCACAAGCAAACGGGCAAGCAGAGTCGTCCAATAAGACGATCTTGAACACTATGAAGAAGAGGTTGGAGAAAGCGAAGGGCGCCTGGGCTGAAGAATTACCTGGAGTCTTGTGGTCGTACAGGACAACCGTGAGATCCTCAACCGGCGAAACTCCATTCTCATTGGCATTTGGGACGGAAGCTGTAATTCCATCCGAAGAAGTCATCCCTTCACCACGATGCCAGTGGCTCGACAACGAAACAAAGACACAACAACTGATTAATGGAACGAGAAGGATGAAAAAGGACACGGCTTTCATCCGACTGGCCACATATCAACAAAGGGTGGCCAGGTATTTCGACAAAAACGTTAGGACCAGGACATTCCGCGCCGGTGACTGGGTCCTACGGAGAGTATTCCAGAGCACGAAAGAAGGTGGAGATGGGAAGTTGGGCCCTAATTGGGAAGGCCCTTATCAAATTGTTAGAGTTGTTGGGAAAGGAGCCTACAAGTTGGAAACCATGAGGGAAACCAATCCGCAACAGCTGGAACGCGGTGCACACTTAAAAAATTTATCCGGTAATTTTGATTGATTTTTGCCAATTAGTTATTTACCAGTCTACTTTCTGTTTTATTCATTCTGTAGAGTAGAGAAAGTTGACAAATTGTGTACAAGAAATTGTCGATTATTCATTCATTTCCAATAAAACCATCCAATTCAATATCAAATTCATTCCATTCATCATAAAAACCATTCGCAAATATACAAAATGATCAAGTTACAACCTTGTTCCATCCTAGCAAATTCTAAATACAAGTTTAACAAAAAGTTCAAGATAATTCTGAACAATTCGACATCAAACGTCAGCTCCGTCTGCATCCGTCGTTGCTGGTTGGCTGGTTGGAACGTCTCCTTCACCCTCCACATCCACCGGTTCAGAATGGACAGCGGTTTGTGCCACATTTTCTTCTTCTACTTCTGTGTCCTTCTCGACTTCCATCATCGCTTCTACTACGTCGTTGGATTTAGCTCAGCCTCCTCTTCCTCATCTCTACCTCTGTTCCTGCTTCTACATCTTCTTCTTCTGTCGACGAGGAAATTCCAGCGGCGCGCCTTTCATATTCACTGATCCATTTCTCAGGCTTCCAGTCGACATGTTTTCCAGCAACGAATTCTTGCATCAAGTCGTATCTATTCTTCATCATGGAGTCAATAGCGATATCCTCCATTTGTTCCAACAGCAACTCGTTCTCCTTCTTCAAATTGTTGAAACCCTCCTTGTAACCTTCAATTGTTAACTCGGCAGTTTCCTTTTCCAGCTTCAAGCTAGCCTTCACTTCCTTCAGCTCCTTCTCGAGAACTTTCTCCTTTCTCTGCGAAGCAACCAGTCCAGACCTCAATATAGACGACTCCTTCTTTACAGCTGATAAACCCTTCTCTAGCTCCTTGACCCTCTTTTGGTTGGATTCAGCATTTTTCCGCAAGAACAAGCTACATTCCAGGGCCTACGACATTCAAATCAGAGCACCATTCGACAACTAAAAAAAAAAAAAAGGAATGATGATACTCACTTGGTAGTTTAGAGCGATGGCTTTTTTCATGGCCTCCGCCGGCCCAATTTGTGCCAATCTCACTTCATCCCCTTGGAGTAGAAGACCCTCAACGAATGAGTCGATGCTCGAAGGGTCTGAAATTGCCGTCGACTCCTTTGGAACTTTCAAAATAAGGGTATCAGAGTCCTCTTCAGTTTCCACCTCTGCGACAGACTTCCTTTTCTTTTCTCTCAGATGAGATAATGTCTATCGACTTCCCTTTTTCTACGACACCCCCACTTGAAATCATCTCCTGATGTTGGGTGCCAGTTTCTCTTTCGACCTCTAATTCTCTCTTCTTCAGTTTCCTCGACTTTTTTCTGCTCTTCATTTCGTCGAGTGAAGCTACTGTGAATGGACCAGACATCATCTCCTCTGCGCATGAAAATTCCTCAATTTTTAAGGGCTCTCGATATTTTTTATTCACCCCATACAATTTTTGAATCGACCACCTACAGTTTATCACGGCCAAAACGTCGTTAGAGAGGGCCAGAACTTTACCTTCGCGCTGATAAATTTCCTTCCACAATGGAGTCGCCCTTAATCTCTTCTCCTCTAAGATGGCCTTGCAGTTCCTTACGTCGTCTGGCAAAGATAGAATTGCTTCGACGTTTGAGGTGGAGCGAACAGTTGAGAGGAACGATTTGTTTCGAAGAGGATCTGCAACGACAAACCTTGGTTATTCAAAAACACAAAACACAGTTATAACCTATAACTTAGAAAAGAACATCACTCACTCGACAAACACCAAAACTCTGGGATTCGACCAGCCCCAGTCAAACCAAATATACCCTCACCCCTTGCGAAGAAGTAGTAGGACTGCCAGTTTCCCCTATCATTAGTCGGCAATCCAATGACTAGATGCTTCTTTCTTTGTCGAAGGATCATTGTATATCTCCCTTTCTCTTTCAGATGCTCCTTTATGTAATATGTCTCTAGAACATCATTTACCTCGAAGAGTACACCCAACTCGAAGGCTAAGCACTCAATCGACAAAAGAATCCTCCATGCGTTTGGCATCAATTGAGACGGAGCAATTTCAAAATGGTTCAACACTTCCCAGACCAGTCTGGGGATTGGAAACCTCAATCCTACTTTAAACGGACGAACGTAGAAACCCATCCACCCCGGGACCTTGTAATCAATTCTCTCAGTCGACGAAGGCACTCGGAGTTCTAGAGACTCAGGAAATCTATACATACAACTGAGTTCCCTCAGCATTTTCCCAGTCATACGACTAGCAGGATTCCTGGATAATAAGTTGGTAGGCTCACTGGTGCAAGGAAAGTCACTCGGCTCCTCAATTGCAGGAATTGATCTTAGAGGTATTGCCTCAGTAGGAGTCTCCCGAGGAGACATGGCCAGGGTAACTACACCTTTCTCAATCAGTTTTTCGTACGACCAGTCTTTGTACGTTACCTCCTCCTCAGTTTCACTCGATGATTCGACATAACTATCTATCTTGGCTCCCAAGCTGCCTAAAGACTCTCCACTCGACATTTTCCAAACAACAAGCATATAAACAATTAAACTCTCTAGTAATCTACCCCTTGAAGATCAAAAACCACAAACACGATTCTTAAGCTAAACACACTAACCCAAAGATCAAACAGCCAGAGTAACCTAAGAACAGCTTGAATATTGCAATGAATGCTTAAAAGAATTGAAGAACAAGAGGAAGTTAGTGAAGAATACCTTGAGAAACACTTGAGAGCTCTCCTTACTCGACTTCCCAAATGAGGAAAAATGAAACGCCCATACCCCTTTTATACACCCATACTCAATTTGGCGCCAATATTCCCGCCAAAAACTCCTCGTAATCCGCGATAGGGTTTGCATTAATAACAGTTGAACTGGGTCAAAGTATTACGGCATGGAGAACGTCGAACAGGGGACATCCCCCAGATGACTCATGTCGAGTTATATCTGAATTATGGAATTCACTCGTCCCATATAACAGTGTCGAGTGAAATCACTCCTGAACCACCTCAAGGTTCAGTCGACAGGGGACATCCCCCAGGTGACTCATGTCGAGTTATATCTGAGTTATGGTATTCACTCGTCCCTTACGACAGTGTCGAGTGAAATCACTCCTGAACCACCTCAAGGTTCAGTCGACAGGGGACATCCCCCAGGTGACTCATGTCGAGTTATATCTGAGTTATGGTATTCACTCGTCCCTTACGACAGTGTCGAGTGAAATCACTCCTGAACCACCTCAAGGTTCAGTCGACAGGGGACATCCCCCAGGTGACTCATGTCGAGTTATATCTGAGTTATGGTATTCACTCGTCCCTTACGACAGTGTCGAGTGAAATCCTCTCCTGAACCACCTCAAGGTTCAGTCGACAGGGGACATCCCCCAGGTGACTCATGTCGAGTTATATCTGAGTTATGGTATTCACTCGTCCCTTACGACAGTGTCGAGTGAAATCACTCCTGAACCACCTCAGGTTCAGTCGACAGGGGACATCCCCCAGGACTCATGTCGAGTTATATCTGAGTTATGGTATTCACTCGTCCCTTACGACAGTGTCGAGTGAAATCACTCCTGAACCACCTCAAGGTTCAGTCGACAGGGGACATCCCCCAAATGACTCATGTCGAGTTATATCTGAGTTATGGTATTCACTCGTCCCTTACGACAGTGTCGAGTGAAATCACTCCTGAACCACCTCAAGGTTCAGTCGACAGGGGACATCCCCCAGTGACTCATGTCGAGTTTCATCTAAGTTATGGAATTCACTCGTCCCATACGACAGTGTCGAGTGAAATCACTCCTGAACCACCTCAAGGTTCAGTCGACAGGGGACATCCCCCAAGTGACTCATGTCGAGTCAGATCTGAGTTACGGAAATTACTCGTCCCATACGACAGTGTCGAGTGAAATCACTCCTGAACCATCTCAAGGTTCAATCACACAGGGACATCCCTGGATGACTCACGTCGAGTCAAATTGGAGCAAAGACATTCACTATTCCCATACAACAGTGTCGAGTGAGTTCATCCAGAGACTTCCTACGGGCCATGTCAAGACAAAGAATATCCCCAATTATACGACATGTAAATGGCTATATATGGACTTTCACTATCTGTGTATCACGCTTGATAAGGATCAATCGCACTATGAGACTTTCAACTAACTCACTCCCACCTCCCACTGGTTCAAACATCCGGAGCCACCCATTGGGTCCATGCGACATGCCGAGTGAGATTCTTTCTAAAAGCAATCCGGTTCGCTCAGCATAGGACACTCCCTTACAGGCTATAAACGAAAGCAAGGAAGACTTATTTTCGGAACATACAAAGGTACTCTCCAAGCCTAAAGACTTCCAGGCTTAGAGAGTAGGGGACAAACTGTTTGGGCCAAAATTGACTCTAAGGGCAAAAACTTACATTACACCACAAGACTAGAAGCCCATCTGCAAACTGGGCCCACATACGAAGATATTACACAAAGGTCCAGGCCTGTTGAACATAAAGAAGATCAACGGGCGCCAGTTACAAACTTGAAGAAAGAATCCGCATTCATAAATACTACCATGAAGTCGACGGTTTCAGGGAGAAGACAAGATCGTCAGTTACCGAGTATGGAACATCCGAATCAAAGCCTCATTAATAATAACTCCAACGGGCAGATAAAGGGGGGATACCAATACCTATAAAAGAAGAAAGAAAGACACCATCAAGGGGATCGAAAAAGAGACCACCCTAATTACAAAGACGAAACTGATTCACAACCGCCCTCACGGCATACAACAGAAGGTTGAGGTACATAAAAAGCCTTGACCAGTTTACTTTACGTTGATCGATACCATCACTAACTTGAGCGTCGGAGTGTCTACGGTTTCCACCACACCGGTGGGCAGTAAGCTCCTTATTCGTTCTATTTGTTTTGCAGGATTTACTCGCGCCCTACAAATTGATAATCTCGATTGTGGACCTTGGCCGAAATCAGAGTCTACAAAGAGTCTTTTAAAATTGCTCTAATAACCACTCTAAACAAAACTTGGTTGCATGGATCAATTGATATCATTGTATTTTATCTTGAATCATTATATTTGAAGTATGAATGATATGACATATAATGTATCATTCATAAAATTGATGATACAAGTGAAATGGAAAACGATCTCACAGTAATGAGAGGTGTAGTTATGCGAAAATTATATTATGTGCCGGGTGTATATGTCATATCTTTCACAGCAGGCGGACCCCACACAGTGAGAGAGATGGCATATACACCCGGCATATGATATACCAACTAGTAGTTATGAGAGGACTGTCCCAAGTTTTTTTTTTTTTTTTTTAAATTATAAAAATTTGCCATTTTTCTTTTAAAATCTTACAAATTTTTGTCAAAAATCTGAACCTTTCTCTCTCTCATATTTCAGTCCGGGTTTGAAAATGATATATAAAATGCAGATGCGATCCTGAGTTTTAGGGGACTCTAAATGAGTTTTTAAAAATATGTGCCTTACTGATAAAAAAAGTTTTTTTTTTTTTTTTTACTTCCTTTATGATTATTAAATTTTCTTTAGATTTAATACCTTCATATAATTTTTAATGTTTTTTTTAATAAAAATGGCTCATGTATTGATATAAATCTATCACATGCATCTAAAAACTTTTAATTTTATTATTTAATTTGGAGTTGGGCCAAATCCTGGGGCATCAACTCGCTGCCTCGTGGGCTGGCCCTTGAGCCGACCCCTGGTAAAATATCACATCATTTGGGATAAAATTAAAATTTGATTATCAATCTTGACATTAATTAATTGATTGTATAAAAATATCAACATCAATAATTTACGAGTTGGGAATGCAGGTGGCTGGTGGTTGTCGATTTTTCATATGGTGTGATCCTTCCAATGCCTGAGCAAGCGAGAAATGTAATAATCGATTTGCTTGGAATAATTAGGAAAATGGAGGCCGAGAGGGAAAATATGGAAAAACAAAGAAGCAATAGTTGTTTGAATGTGTAACATTGATTATGTATTTGTAGTTGGAAGATTGGGTCTGTAAGTTGAATGATGTGTATGCATCCATTTGTTTGGAAATGGAAATGAAGATGATTGTTAGCACTTGAAACTTGATTTTTTGTACAAGCAAACCATTCACAATATTATTGAACAAAAGTAGATAGAAACTAGCAATATTTTTTTCCCATTTCATGGTTTGCTTGCTGCATTTAAGCGAGATTGTGTTCTACTTCTGAGCTTGAAAGTCATCTGTTGTTGAAGCTGTCTAGTTATAAAAAATATTTTTTCCTTTCCACTTCAGCCCATGAGGTTGGAATCCCAAATGTACATTTGTTGTAGAAGACTTCTTAACATGTGCACCAAGAGTGATGACCCTTTCACTTGGCATTCTGATGAGTGGGAAATAGTAATATTTCCCACTCCTTTGACTTATATTTTGTATTAGTTTTTCTTGAGTTTTGTGAATATTTTGATGTATTTGTGTTTTATTTGTAGATAAATAAAATAACAGGACTCTCTAGAATCAATTCGGGGCAAACAGTGAAAACTGACAAAAGGGCAAAATTATAATTTAGGCGTCGCGACGCGCATCACCTTTGCGTCGCGACCTCTAACGTGCGCTGGACACGTGTCAAAATTAGAGAAACCTGCTATCATGTGCTTTTACTAACGTGCGCTGGACACGTGTCACCATTACATCAAATCTGCTAACATGCGCCAGACACGTGTCACCATCACATGTTGCCGGCAACCATCATCGACACAAGTCATTTGCTAAAATGCGCCTGCCACGTGTCAACATAACATCGAATCATGCTAACGTGCGCCAGACACGTATTGTCATCCCATGCTGCCGACACTAATAATTCGGCTGCCGATGAAACCGCGACACGTGTCCTCTCATCTCCGTAAAAGTCGTGCCACGTGGCGCAAATCAACGGCGCGTCGCGACGCGTGAAGCAAATTTTTTTCTATAAATAGAGGCCGAAATTTCATTTGTAATTCATACTTCTTCTGAGAAATTCCTTAGAATAACTAAGAAGATTGTATCTTACTTGTTTATTTACAGCTTCTGTAATTAATTTATATTTTACTTTTTGCAATAATTTTTTTTTTTTACTTTCCAGTCTTTTACTATTCGGCATGAGTAGGTAACTCTCTACTGCTGGGGTGAAATGTAAGCTTTTATTACTAATATTTAGATTAATCTCCCTTAATTAATAATAAATATAAACTATTTAAAACCTGACTTAATGAGGATACTGTTAGGGTTGGTGCTCGGAGTGCCAATTCAGATCGTATTTATGTCCGATTCATAAATACAAGCAATTCTATTTTCCATAATATTACTAATTTTAGTGGTACCACCCTTGTCTTTTATAAGCTTATTCAATATAATTGCGATTAGATATCTGATTACGATTAGATTGAAACTGAATCTGGTTTAGTGATACATGTATATTAGACAAAGACCCTAGGATTTACAGTATAGTGCGCAGTTACAACGTAGTTTGTAATTGACATTGGGAAGCACAATATTAGTTGTATATTCTTAAATAAAGTTTCTGGTCAAGATTTGCTAACACGGGTCGGTTAGTAAAATTCACTGAGACCAGTACATGTCGTATATCGTGACTTGGTCCGATGGTTTATCCCAGTGAACCATGAGTCTCGGGAGACTCGTATAGACATGTAGGTATTTATTTGATAAGACACTGAACGACTCACTGAAGGTTTTCTAATAGATGGTACACCAACGTCAATATGAACCTTCTCGAGTTGAGCGAGCATAGTGGTCATTCGACTTGAGATACCACTGTGGATATATGAGTTATCCTCCACACTTTGATGGCAGTCACGTCAACGATCTAGTCATGATCAGACCTCCGTCTGTTTGTTGGGTGTGGACTGATGCTCATGATATCCTGTGCGTATCAAGATATGATATGTCAGTCCTGTGTACAGGGCATAGACATCCAACACATGTTTACCATCTAGTAATTCCATGGCCGTCGTATAACATCGGAAATCAGTTCTGAGTGTTATTTCGTGATCGTAAATTGAAAGTCGGCTGTATTATACCGAACAGATTTGACGTTCTGATCTATATCCCAGGTATAATACGGATAGCCTGTGACAAAGGGATTATACGTATGTAGTGACCTCGACTTGCATAGTTTAGCAAGATTATCCGTGGTCGTCATAATCCATGAGTGGTTGGATTATGGACATAAAATTAGATTTCGTGACGGATAAGCCTAAACTTAGAGAGTCTCACAATATGAAGTGTACTCGTTGAGCACTCAGGCAACTCCATATGAATAATACAGATTATTCATAATACTTCACCGGATTAAATGAGTTAATTCGGATCGTTTAATCGTTAAACGACAACACATGCAATTATGGGATTTTGTCCGCTAATAATTATTGTGTATTATATTTGATACATAATACGATTAGATACACATTAATTATTTGTCAAATAAGATTTTGACACATGCCATTAATATATGTATTTATTATTTAATATAAATAAAATACATATATGTTTGTAAATTAATTATTTAATAGTTAAATAATTAAATAATTATTTTTCAAATCTTATCCAATTGTCATTATGCATATGATACATGGTGACAAATGATTGGGACACATGACATGAAATTAAATACACTTTATTTGTGTCTAATATTGATTGGACATTGTAAAGTGATATGGATTTGATTTAATTAAGTTGTAATTGGACAAAAATGCCCTTCTAGTTTTCGGCCAAAGGGTTTTAAGTTGCAAAAATTATTTTCTTCTTCCCTTAAGCCACCCACACTGCCGAAACAAAAAGAAAATGAAATGGGTTTCAAATGTTTTGAAAAAACCATGAAAATTTGTGAGAAAAATGCTTAGATTTATGAGTTTTAAGGTAAGTCTTCATAACCCATGGCTTAAAAATTTGATTTCTTATTTTCTTGATAACTTAGAATGGTTTTAGGGTTCTTACAAATCTGATTTTTTTGGGGCTTTTGATTGTTGTGGTTGAATTGGAAGTATGGAAGCATGTGTGAAGTGAAATTGGTGAATATTATTGTAATATTATGCCAATTTATTCAATTGTTGAATTGTTGCCATTCTAGAGTTTTTGATCCACTCTAAATAGCCTAGAATTGTTCTTGGGTTGTTTCATGTGTGGTGGGACTCATTTGGTGTTAGATTAATTTGATTAATTTTGGAAAATTGGATTTAAAGCATGTAATTTAGTAATTTCGGTTTTCTGATCTGATTTTGTAAATCTGAAAATTATGTGATGATTTTGATGTCATATGAATGTAATGGATGTAATTTTGGTGTTGGCACAATTGTCGGAAAGTGTTTCCGACTTGAAATAAGCGAAAACGACCAAAAACGGCATTACCGGGTGGATTTTAAGCCAACCGGGTGACGGCTGTCCAAACAGTGAAACCGTCACTGTTCAGGTAGCACATGAACTGCCCCAACACTATTGGAGCTGACCTAGGCAGTTTCCATAAGTGTTGGATAGTCAGTTCGGTCAAAAATGCATTTTAGGCCATTTTGCGGAAAAAACGGTTTTCGTAAAAGTTTCGCGAGTTTTCAACCTCATTTATATTAATATTTGATATTAAATAAATAGGTTTAGGTGAAATATGAATAAATTATTCATATTAGATATTGAATAATTTATTCGGTATTTTGAAAAAGTTTTAAAATACGATTTCGCCCGAATCGCGCTTCCGCTGCGCCCATCGCCCAAAACCCCAACAGATATCGCCTTTATGGTCGGTTGGACTTAATAAAATTGGTATTAACCTGACTAAACATGGATACCGCCTGTATGGTCGGTTGAAATTAATTATAAATTTGACTTAATTAGGATACCGCCTATATGGTCGGTTGGTAATATCACGCTAAGTTAATACATTATAATAAGAGAGATATCTAAAATATAAGTAATAAAAGTGGATCCTCTAACCCCCATCATTTTCTTTTATTGTACTTTTCATTTTTTAATTTTCAGCATTTACTTTCCAGCATTTACTTTATGTCATTTACTTTATTTAAGCTTTTACTAATCTTAGATATGTGTAGTAACTAAACCCTTTATCTAGGGTTGTGATGAATTCCAATATCACTGGTTTATAAAGGGTTATTTTATAGTTTGGGTAATATAAATTTTTATTTATTAAGCCTTAGTCTTAATGTTTCTTGTTAACTGGCCATTAATAAGATTGATCTGGTAAACTTAAAATGAACTTGGAAAAGGGATTTTAGGTTTAAGCCTTAGACTCAATAGCCCATGATCTTCCTTGACGATAGATAACCATTTAATAGATTTCCTTACATGATATGAATATACCTGTCGGACGGGGGTAGCCATAATTGGAACTTAATATTAATGAATTCAGATAACTTGGTTGAAATAAGAAAATGATTAATTGGGTTATTCTAGGTATTTGTATCTGACCATCGGAAGAGGTTTTTGCATAAATTCATGTTTCATGTTAATAAACCAATATATTGCACAAACGTAAAATAACCACTTCATCTTTAAAAAGATATTGGAAGGGGTCACAACCTTGGATAGTTTAATAATATTGAATTTTCCTTTAATTTACTTTCGCGTTGTTTAATTTACTTGTTTTAAGTTTAAAGTCACCATCCAATCAAACAACCAATCCATTAGATAACTATAAAATTTTGGCTTCATAAATTAATAGCTTATGTATTAAGTCCTCGTGGGATCGATACTTTTTATACTACTTGAACGATATGTGCGCTTGCGTTATACGCGTGTGATTACGTCGGTCAAGTTTTTGGCGCCGTTGCCGGGGACTTATTTATCTTTCACTATTAGTTTTGAGGTTAGATACCGTTACTTGTATCTAATTTCTTTTTACTTATTGTTTTTGTTTTCTTGTGTTTCAGGTTCTCAGACACTACATGAGACGAACCAGAAGCTTTGAAATTCGACCGCTTGACCCAGAATTGAAAGAACCATCGGATAATTGAGAAGGGAAATGCGAGAAAGCCAAGAAACACTAATCAACATGGAACCTGAACCTTTGGAAGTTGCACCGCCAATTCCCATTCGAGACAGAACTATTCTTGTGGTTGATGGCTTCATTTCATGTATTGTACTTCCTCCATTACCATCAAATGCGTGTGATATCAAAACATGCATCCAGATGATTCAGCAGTCAGTTCAGTTTGGGGGGAATGCAACTGAATATCCTAATGCACACATCAGCAACTTCATGGAAGTTTACGGCACTTTCAATTACAACCGAGCAGCTGAAGAAGCAATGAGACTGCGTGTTTTTCTATATTCCTTGAAAGACGGAGCTAAGGCTTGGCTACATTCACTACCAGCAGGTTCCATCACAACTTGGAACACTCTAGCCACCAAATTCTTGTTGAGGTTGGTGTTCAAAGCGCCAATCTGCTCCGTATTTATGTCTGATTTATGAATACAAACAATCCATTTTTCCATAATATTACTTATTTATGGTTGCACCTCTTATTTTTATATACGTATTCGATCTGATTACGATTAGATTGAAACTAAATAAGGTTTAGTGATATGTATATATTAGACAAATGCCTGATAATATATAATGCAGTACACAGTTACAAAACTAGTTTGTAATTGACATTGGGAAGTGTCACTGCTAAATGTATATTATCAAATATTGTTCCTGGTCAAGATTCACTAACACGGGTCGGTTAGTCAAATCCATTGAGACCAGTACATGTCGTATATCGAGACTTGGTCCGATGGTTTATCCCAATGAACCATGAGTCTGGGGAGACTCGTATAGACGTGTAGGTATTTATAGTGGATTAACACTGAACGACTCACCGAAGATTCTTAATGGATGGTACATCAACGTCAATAAGAATCTTCTCGGGTTGAGTAGCATAGTGGTCCTTCGACTTGAAATACCACTGTGGATGTATGAGACATCATCCACACTTTGATGGCAGTCACATCATCGATCTATTTAGATCAGACCTCCGCTTGTTCGTTGGGTGTGGACCAATCCTCAGGATATTCTGTGTGTGTCAGGATATGATCCGTCAGTTCTGTGTACAGAGCATAGGTAGTCCATATGTGATTAGCAATCTGTTAAATTGTGGCCACATTATACTTTGGAAGTAAGTTCCGAGTGTTATTTAGAGATTGCTAATAGATACGTCGACGGGATAATACCTATAGAGATTTGACGTTTACATCTATATCTTTGGTATTATCCGGATACCTGTGACGGAGGGATTATACGTATACAATGACCTCGACCTGTATGATTCAGCTAGTTTATATGTGGTCGTCATAATTTAAGGGTGGGTAAATTATGGACACAAAATTGAATTTTGTGACGGATATACCTGAATCTAGAGAGTCTCACTAATGAAATATACTCGTAGAGCACTAGGGCGACTTTTATGAATAATGATGATTATTTATAAATCGTTTAAACGTTAAACGAAAAATACATGCAAACGGGCTGAACCGTCATTTCCTAATTAATGTGTATTTGTATTTAATATAAGATATTATTAAATACACATTAATAAATTGTCAAATAAAGGTATTTGACATATATCATTTATATATGTATTTGAGATATTTAAAGTAAATATAATACATATATTGAGATATTTATATTTATAATTAATTAATTAATTAATTATTTAATTGTTAAATAATTAATATAATTAAAATATAAATATCTTATGAAATAATAAAGTTAGGAAATGATTATTAGTGTAAATTTTTGACTTTACATTAAAGGAAAATGTTGTCAAATTGGATTTGACTTCCTTGGATATTTATTTTAAATTGTTAAAAATGAAATATCAATTTCCTTTCATTTATTGTAAATTTCGGCCAACACCTTAAACAAATATAATTGTTATATTTTTGAGTTGTTTTTATTGACTTGTTGAATTTCATTAAAGTTGTAATGATTCAAGTTGCAAGTTGATTAAAGAAACTTTAAATGAAACAAAAAATAATATCTAGATATTTTATACTACATCAAATTCGGCCAAGGCTCCTTTTGGTGAAGGTATATATTATTTTGTTTCACTTTTAGGGTTTAAAACAAGTTCATTAGACACCAAACATAATACAAAAGTAGTTGAGAAAAAAGCTTGAAGGCTAAAGGAAGATGGCTTGGAAAATCATGGTTTTGTAAGTTATTCTTCAAAGTCTTCAACATGAAAATTGTTTCTAACATGCTTAGCATCATTTTGTGTTGCTTTGATGTTGTCTCTCTTCTTATAGTTTGTGTTTATTTTGGTTGTGAACTTTGATGAAAGATTGATGCATGTAAGTAAGCTTGAAATGGTTTCAAAGCTTTACTTTTGATTCTTTGGAAATCAAGTTGTCATTCTAGAGTTTTTGAGCCACTAATTGGTGACCTAGAATTATTCTAGAGTTTTTTCAAAGTGGTGAGGCTAGATTGGTGAAGTATTGAATGGATTAAAGTGTTGGATTTTGTAAATTTGGTGAAATTGGACAATTTGATGAAATTGAAAAATTAGGGTTCATAACCCACTCCAAATTTGAGGCTTTTCATATATGTGATTTATTATGGTATGAATATGATGCATGTAAATTTTTGGGTTGATTGGATTTGATCTTGGCATGTTTTGAACAAAATGGACCAACATGCAATTACTTGAAAATTTGGGATGCTCACAGCAATTACTCAAAAATTGGGGATTTGTGTGTGACTCTGATTTTGATGCATTAGATGTGTTGGAAAAACATTTTAGAAATGATTTAGAATCATCCAAAATTATATTTGATAATTTTTGGGCTAAAATAATCAATTTACAAAGTTTTGGGGCAATTCGGTAATTACCAAGAAATTTGATCTATTGTGTAATTTTTCAGAATTTGATAATTGGATAATTAAATAAATAAGTTTATTTAATTGATCCGAGAAAAATTTTGAAATCGGAAAATTTTGATTTTCCGCGTTTCCGCTGCGTTACCGATATTCCCCCTTAAAACCCCAACAAAATGGTATCAGAGCGAGTCTGATTCTGGCCACCCTAATATGATTATGCCTATTAAATTAAATGTTTAATTTATTCTTTACTTGTTGCATGCATGTATTTATTTAATTTGATTAAATAAATTAAAAGAATCTTTTGCGGAAAATCCCTAAATAATAATGTTTTATGTAATTTATGTATTTGATGCATATTACATGGTCCGTCTTGTCAATACGGTTTATGAATATTTTTCCGTGACTACATCCGAGACCGTGCCTCTACTGTGAGGGTGTAGCCGATATAGATTTATTTATACCGGATGTATGTCAGATACTAGATAAATTCAAGCGAAAGCGCAATCCTGAACGTGCCCTAGTTGTCAGTATTACGTAAGTATCTTGATTTATCATTGACGAGTTTAACCTTGGTACATCTTTGTGGGCAGCCTTAGCAGTCACAACGAGAAACGACCAGGACCGGAAACCCAGGAGTCACTATTGAGTGATTGACAAATGAGTTGTCTACCTGATGAATATACGTAGGCGAGACCGTGCCTCAGCTGTGAGTCAAAATATATTCATGTGGTCCACTTCCCATTATGGAATTCAATTTAATTATTGAATTCTCTTTTTCCGTTGGGGATTACGGTATTACGTAAATAATGAGAGACACTTCTAAGTTTAAAAAATCCATAACTTAGGCAGTGTGTATTATTATGGAAATTGTCGTTTGTTTGTTTCCTTATTCTATTGATTATATAGAATTGAACTTTTATTTACTGCACACATATTTTGATATGTTATCTGACTTGACTCTTGGTTGCAGTTATTCTAGAATATGTTCTAGATACTACTAGACTATGATATTATTAGATTGGTCTAAACCACCGGGAACTGTTTTTCCGATTTTCTTGAAAAATCAAGATGGTTAATGACTTAGTTTCTAAGTCATGATAGATAATCTAGGTAGATATCCCTTTTAGGATATAATACTTTAGAGAGAATAGTTTCTTATGCAGTAAGAATTGACTTGAATTAGTTCGTGTCTCGAGATTCTTGACTGGCATTAAGAAAGCCTCATTAGGTATTTGTTTATCCAGTAATGACGTTTCTTAGCTTTAATGACCTTTAGGGGCAATGTGTCTGACACAATTTGCTAATCAGTTATTTGTAATTGTTGTGAATAGTTGAATGCAAATAGTAAAGTTAAAGAAAGAAGATGCGTATAGTTGTGTATAGAAAATATCGATTTTCACAATACTATAACTATAGGTATTGGATACCAGATCTCCCGTCTAGTTATTTAAAATATTAGTTACGATGTTGTTTTGATATTTGATATCGGAACTTGCGACTATTGGATAGTTATTTGTTCTTTATAAACAATTGTTATATATTTTAAATATAACTAGTAGTGTCATTGACGTAAAGATAAACATTAAGAAAAATTATTCGGTAAAAGTAAATAATTTAGAACGGTGCTTTATGAGTTTAATCATTTAAACATTATATGCTTATTATGTATGGTAAATGATGGTTTGATACGAGATCACAACACACATCCTTATCCATTTAATGAATATTGTATTCAGGAAGGTGATTAAGATCTCGTTTAACCAATGATTGTCATTGGACCACCAGATTTATTTAACTGATACATAAGATGTATGTAGTAGTTTAATGAATTGTAATTGCTTAAGGTAGTTTTCTTTACTTCGTAACTTAGTTTGTGAATTGTCCTAACTTAGTTACGTTTTTCTGAAGGAACACATATTGAACGTCTTGAAAGTATCAAGAACTTTCAATCTGTCTGATGAAACATAGATTGAACATTTTTGACTTGTTCAAATATATTCAATCTGAAGTTTTTTGAGAACTCTATCCTTAAAATTCATTACATGTCTTTGAACTGTTCAAAGATCTTTGATACGATCAAACATATGAATTTAAAGCAATTAGTTCTAAGGTTATTAAGTGAATATCATTCTTATTCAATATTATTCTTCCATGATTCCATCTTGATGGAATTGAGTAGTGGGAGCAGTCGAATCTTATATGATTTGATTCGTTTGATATTGAATGTTATCGAATTAGTTTCAATACTCGTGGGGATATGCTCCAGTAACACTAGTTCATCTTTTTAATTTAGGTTCCATTAATTTCTATAGTTACATATATGATATGTATAGGTAGAAAATCTGAATCTTGAAAAGTTTGAGATTTGAATCTTTCTTTTATATAATAGTTATTATAATGGAAATTACTTACACCTTGGAGGTATAAGTAAAAGTTTATCATTTATTCTATTTTAATAATATTGTATTCTATTTGATAGAATATCTTTCCTACGATCCTAAGTAATAAATTTTTTTTATTACTTGGTGTGTAACATCAGATGTTAACCATTTTAGAAAAGACTTGACTTATTGACGTCAAATGTGAGAATGATAAATATAAATGGAAATACGTAATTAATAAGATGAAACAACCCTTATACATCTTCCGTACAAGTCCAATATGATAACATAATCATTTACGAGTATTTGATACTTAATGGTTATGTTGTTTTCTTATTGAAGAAAATTATCCTATAACTTATAATAGAAGCGATATTTGATATCGATTCTGGAAGTTCACCATTGAACCATAGATCTAAGATTGTTCATAGCTTACTACGATCAAGTTTTGAACTTGATTAAGCTTTAATTATGAATTAGTTCATGATTTGTGCAACAAAAGCAGTGTGAGCTTATTAAAGGTTTGACCTTTACAGTATGACAATGAGAAAATTTACACTCAGCAATCTATTGTAGATTCTGAGGAAACTTATCTTTAGTAGCACTGATTGAACAATTTAAGATATTTTGGTTAATGTTGATATTAAACTGTACATTTTGGCTAAAGAATGCAAAGTGACATTTTTGAATGGCTTATTCAAATAAGATATCAGTTGTGATTTCTTAGTTTGAAGAGTACATTCTGAAATGGCCCTAAAGTTTGTGTTCTGCTGAGATCGCAGTTTAATATTGTAGCTTATAGAGCCTATTATAGACTCGGATAAGTCTTCCGGAAATTTGTGTTCTCTGTTTTTGATATCGTCAAATTGTCTGATCTTGTCAAAGTATAGAGAATACATATGTGTTTGAAGGGTTAGTGGGAGCGTACAAATTACTTTCTAGTGTTATTATCCTAACAACATTATCATTATTATAGTAATAATGAGATGTTTGTGAGGATAAAGATTTACCTAAGTCTTCTTTACTCTCCGTGAAAACAGTGGGAGTGGTCTCTGTTATATTCGATATAAAGTTTTATATAAGATATAAAACCAAGAGACTTGTGAGATACTCCTATTATTCGTACATTAGATATGATCTAATAAAGGACATAACTAGGCTATCTGTATGATAGTTAGTATAACTGTTGGACAGTTATTGTGTGTCTTATATAAAGTATTCATCTTTCGTAAATGATGATTCCTTTTTCGAAATAGATATTGATTAGAATGTCTAATCAATCTTATGTATCATTTGATGATGACATAATAAATACTTTATTATATGCGATTGTAGATATCGATTTAATCGTAATTGTTACGAGTTATTTTGATATCCTATAGACCATATGATAGATCTTGAAACATGTTCTTTGTGATCTTTGAGATATTAAGAACGAGTTTCTAATTCATGGAGAATACAGTCTTCAACCATTAGGGTCATATTAATTTTGAGACTAATTATGACGTTAGACAGTCTACGTCATAAAGAGTCACAAAAGATACAGTGGGAGTGTCACAAATGATTCTACTATTAAGTGGAATTAGATGCAACTTATAAAGTATTGACTTATGAAGTTGCATAGTGACCTTATAAATTAGAAGTTTTATATTGGTGTTGTGCTTGCGGTTGTCTGCATAGTATTTTGGATTTGATCCCTGAATACTTGGACAACTCAGTAGATGTAGCACAATACTGATGTAGTGTCTGATTCATATTAATGTATAATTTAGATTCTACAAAATATGAAAGATACTGGCTATGGGAAACGATTGGGTTTGTTTGACAAACTCATTATGTTATAGCGAACTTACTTCTTGTTGCCTACCTCTTAAGTGCTAGGTGAGCTTTTGAGGGCTATGTGTATACGATGCACATTGAGATGTATATATGATACAATGGATTGGCACAAGAGCAAGTGGGAGAAATTGTTGAGGTTGGTGCTCAGAGCGCCAATCCGCTCCGTATTTATGTCTGATTCATGAATATTAACAATCAATTTTTCCATAATATTACTTATTTATGGTTGCACCTATTGTTTTTATATACGTATTCGATCTGATTACAATTAGATTGAAACTAAATATGGTTTAGTGATACGTATATATTAGACAAAGGCCTGATAATATATAATGCAGTACACATTTACAAAGCTAGTTTGTAATTGACATTGGGAAGTGTCACTGCTAAATGTATATTATCAAATATTGTTCCTAGTCAAGATTCACTAACACGGGTCGGTTAGTCAAATCCGTTGAGACCGGTACATGTCGTATATCGAGACTTGGTCCGATGGTTTATCCCAATGAACTATGAGTCTGGGGAGACTCGTATAAATATGTAGGTGTTTATAGTGGATAAACACTGAACGACTCACCGAAGATTCTTAATGGATGGTACACCAACGTCAATAAGAATCTTCTCGGGTTGAGTAGCATAGTGGTCCTTCGACTTGAGATACAACTGTGGATGTATGAGACATCTTCCACACTTAGATGGCAGTCACATCACCGATCTATTTAGATCAGACTTCCGCATGTTTGTTGGGTGTGGACCGATCCTCAGGATATCATATTTGTGTCAAGATAGAATCCGTCAGTTCTGTGTACAGAGCATAGGTAGTCCATATGCGATTAGCAGTCTGTTAAATCTGTGGCCACAGTATACTTCGGAACTAAGTTCCGAGTGTTATTTAGAGATTGCTAATAGATACGTCGACGAGATAATACCTATAGAGATTTGACGTTTACATCTATATCTATGGTATTATCCGGATACCTGTGACGGATGGATTATACAAATGCAATGACCTCGACCTGTATGATTCAACTAGTTTATCTGTAGTCGTCATAATTTACGGGTAGGTGAATTATGGACACGAAATTGGATTTTGTGACGGATATACCTGAATCTAGAGAGTCTCACTAATGAAATATACTCGTAGAGCACTAGGGCGACTTTTATGAATAATGATGATTATTTATAAATCGTTTAAACGTTAAACGAAAAATACATGCAAACGGGCCGAACCGTCATTTCCTAATTAATGTGTATTTGTATTTAATATAAGATATTATTAAATACACATTAATAAATTGTCAAATAAAGGTATTTGACATATATCATTTATATATGTATTTGAGATATTTAAAGTAAATATAATATATATTTGAGATATTTATATTTAATTAATTAATTAATTATTTAATTATTAAATAATTAATATAATTAAAATATAAATATCTTATGAAATAATAAAGTTAGGAAATGATTATTAGTGTAAATTTTTGACTTTACATTAAAGGAAAATGTTGTCAAATTGAATTTGACTTCCTTGGATATTTATTTTAAATTGTTAAAAATGAAATATCAATTTCCTTTCATTTATTGTAAATTTCGGCCAACACCTTAAACAAATATAATTGTTATATTTTTGAGTTGCTTTTATTAACTTGTTGAATTTCATTAAAGTTGTAATGATTCAAGTTGCAAGTTGATTAAAGAAACTTTAAATGGAACAAAAAATAATATCTATATATTTTATACTACATCAAATTCGGCCAAGGCTCCTTTTGGTGAAGGTATATATTGTTTTGTTTCACTTTTAGGGTTTAAAAAAGTTCATTAGACACCAAACATAATACAAAATTAGTTGAGAGAAAAGCTTGAAGGCTAAAGGAAGATGGCTTGGAAAATCATGGTTTTGTAAATTATTCTTCAAAGTCTTCAACATGAAAATTGTTTCTAACATGCTTAACGTCATTTTATGTTGCTTTGGTGTTGTCTCTCTTCTTATAGTTTGTGTTTATTTTGGTTGTGAACTTTGATGAAAGATTGATGCATGTAAGTAAGCTTGAAATGGTTTCAAAGCTTTACTTTTGATTCTTTGGAAATCAAGTTGCCATTCTAGAGTTTTTGAGCCACTCCTGGGTGACCTAGAATTATTCTAGAGTTGTTTCAAAGTGGTGAGGCTAGATTTTTGAAGTATTGAATGGATTAAAGTGTTGGATTTTGTAAATTTGGTGAAATTTGATAATTTCATGAAATTGAAAAATTAGGGTTCATAACCCACTCCAAATTTGGGGATTTTCATATATGTGATGTATTATGATATGAATATGATGCATGTAAATTCTTGGGTTGATTGGATTTGATCTTGGCATGTTTTGAACAAAAAAGACCAAAATACAATTACTTGAAAATTTGGAGTGCTCACGACAATTACTAAAAAATTGGGGATTTGTGTGAAATCTGATTTTGATGTATTAGATGTGTTGAAAAATATTTTAGAAATGATTTAGAATCATCCAAAATTATATTTGATAATTTTTGGGCTAAAATAATCAATTTACAAAGTTTTGGGGCAATTTGGTAATTACTAAGAAATTTGATCTCTTTTGTAATTTTTCAGAATTTGATAATTGGATAATTAAATAAATAAGTTTATTTAATTGATCCGAGAAAAATTTTAAAATCGGAAAATTTCGATTTTCCGCATTTCCGCTGCATTACCGATATTCCCCTTTAAAACCCCAACAATTCTTGCAAAATATTTTCCACCAGTTAGAACTGCAAAGCTAAGGAATGACATTACATTCTTTGTGCAACATGACTCAGAGTCCCTCTGCGAAGCTTGGGAATGATACAAGGATTTGCTCAGAAAATATCCTCACCATTAGTAGAGGTGTGCATTAATCGGTTTTAACCGATTAATCGAACCGTTCCGACCCATTTTTTATTACGGTTCGGTTAATTCAGTTAAATCGGTTTTTGCGGTTAAAATTTTTAACTTTTCGGTTATTCGGTTCGGTTACGGTTATGAGATTCGTATAACCGAACCGACCGCTTAACCGACATTAAACCATATATATATATATATATATTAGCGCGTGTGAATCCTTTAATTTTTTAGAGTTAAGATAGTTTGCATGGAAACTCTCAATTGATTGTAGTTATATTGAATTGATAATACTACCCGAAAATAAAATTGATAAAATTCAAATGACAAACTGCATTAACAGCTTGGTTTTGACTCTCTTTAATTTCTCTCAAGAATTTAAAGGTAAAAATACATAAAATTTCAAATGTGTAGATTTTGCATCGTGGTGAATTCGTGACCCTTAAAATTTCTAACATGGCAGGTTTGGAAGGAAATCTGAGGCCGTGACAATCATCGAGGGTTTAAAAAATATTTCTCTCACATGTAATTAAATATAGATATATTTAATCAAATGTTAGTTAGAATCGGTATTTTTAGAATCATATATGTGATCGAATTAATGATCCAAAAAATTTAATGTGTCAGTGGTTTGATCGGTTGAAACGTTCGAAAAAAATCGGTAGAACCGACGTACATCATATATAATTTTACTAATTAAAAATTATAAAAAATATTAAATTTTAATTTATTGGATTGGTTAATAACCGAATTAACCATAACCGACCGAAATATAATGGTTAATTGGTTAATGGTTATGTGTCATAAATTGGTTAAATTGGTCACACTTTTATTTAACCGAAAATTTCAGTTACGGTTAAAAAAATCAAAGACTAACCGACCGAACCGACCGATGCACACCCCTAACCATGAGATTGCAAAGTGGCTACAAGTCCAAACCTTATATAATGGACTTTCTGGAATAATGAGAACCACAATAGATGCTGCTGTTGGAGGAGCTTTAATGGCAAAAGGAGAAGATCAGACCTGTGATTTGATTGAAGAAATGGCCAACAACAATTCTTTGTGGCCAACAGAAAGAGCATGATCCAAAGAATTGCTGGAATTTATGAAGTTGGAGTCAACACAGCAGTGAATGCCAAGTTGGATCAGATATGCAAATTCATGGAAACTCTTAACATGCAAGGTAATGTTGGATTTACAAGTTTACCACATGGAGGAGCACCAGAGACAAACCAACATGAAGAGACGGTGAATTATGTCAACAATTTCAACAGACATGGGAACAATCCATATTCCAACACCTACAACCCAGGGTGGAGGAATCATCCCAATTTTTCATGGAACAACAATTCAGGGTAAATGAACAATCCATCACCCGGATTTCAACAGCATAACAAAGGCCAGGAGCATGAAAAAGAACCATGAATAGCGGAAGTGCTAGCTCAGTTAAAAAATATGATGCTATGTTTCAAAGCCAATTTGCGTCTATAAAGGTACTGGAAAATCAAATTGGACAACTGGCCAATGCTCTGAGTTACAGACCGCCAGGTAACCTTCCTAGCAACATTGAACCAAATCCAAGGAACCGAGGGAATGAGCAATGTCAAGCCATTACTTTGAAAAGTGGTACTGAAATTAACAAAGATGTTGGAATCAAGGCATCCATTGAGGAAGTTTCAAAAGAAATCAGCGATGCAGTTCCACAGATGGAGGAAAAAGAAGCATAGGAAAAAGATCAAGAAAGACTCACTCCACCTCCACATTTTCCACAACGACTCTAGAAAAGTAAATTGGATAAGCAGTTTGCTCGATTCCTAGAGGTCTTCAAAAAGCTGCATATCAACATTCCATTTGCAGAAGCGTTGGAAGAAATGCCCAGCTATGTCAAATTCATGAAAGACATTCTTTCACGAAAGCGGAGATTGTGAGATTAAAAAATAATAGCATTGACAGAAGAATGCAGCGCCATCATTCAGAGGAAACTTCCCCCAAAGTTGAAAGATCCTGGCAGTTTCACTATCCCATGCACCATTGGAGAACATTACATCAGTAAAGCTTTATGTGATTTAGGTGCTAGTGTTAATTTGATGCATTTTTCGATTTACAGGAAACTTCAGATTGGAGAAGCAATGCTCACCTCAGTCTCTTTGCAACTTGCTGATAGAACGCTCGCATTTCCAAGAGGAGTAGTTGAAGATGTGCTGGTCAAAGTCGACAAACTCATTCTCCCAGCAGATTTCATTATCCTTGAAATGGAGGAAGACAAAGATGTATCTATCATTCTTGGGAGGTCATTCTTCGTTATAGGTCGAAGTGTTATTGATGTACAAAAAGGAGAAATAACTATGAAAGTGCAGGACCAAGAATTTACCTTCAATGTTTTCAAATCCATGAAATTCCCGAGTGATGAAAAGGAGGAGGAATATTTCAGAGTTAATGTTGTAGATAGTATCATCCAGGATACTGATGCAATGCCACTTCCACGGATAAACTTGAAGCTTGCATCACCAACATGACTGACAGTGAACTTGTTGTGATATTTTATATCGTACCGCAAGTGTACGATGTCAAGTTTTAGTATAAATGAGTTTAGAGTGTCGAACCCACAGGGATTGCGTTAAATCGCACTAAATAATACAATTGATAATCCTAACTTTATTTAGAAAATAAATAATAAAGATTTTAATAAATAAATAAAAAATAATTATATAGGAGGAACTAATAAGATAAAGATTTTAGATCCTGATTTCACCTAGTTGTCGCCTATGTATTTGTCATGCCAATCAATTCTTGTTCAGTTATATTGTTTATAAGTCAAGATTCCGAAAATATATACTCCCTCTCTCGAGCATCAGTGAAAATATCATCAACTACAGACTTCGATATCTCTATAAAAATCTAGTAGTTAACAACTCATTACGCTTTGTGATTCTATATTTACGACTTCAAAGAAACTTATATATTCTCTCGAACTATATAAAACTAATAAGTTATATTCTCTAGATCTATTCAAAATCCCCTCTCTCGAGTAATAGATTTCAAATATATATCATCATATTTGTAGCCAGCAAACACAAGGCATTAAACTCAAAAGAATATAAATAACTCAACAAAACTTCATAACAAAATTGACAAACAATTACAAGGTTCAAGCATCAATTACATCATTCTCCATAATTAAGGAGTTAGTTCATGACTAAGGATAAAAATAATAAATACATGTCATAAATCTAATGGAAATCATTAGAGTTCTAAGAAAGAAACAAGAAGATAAAACCCGAATTGAATCTATTCCTCTTCGGATGTCACCAATTTCGTCTCCTCTTGTTGCTCTTCAATCATCCTCATTGGATCTCTAAAAAGATGTATTTTGGTGTTTTATGTTGTGTATTAGCCTCCCCTTAAGTTTTGGACGAACTAATGTTTTTATAATAGAGCCTTGGGGTCATTAAACATTTAAAAAAAACCCTAAAATCATATTTCTGGTGCGCGCGGGGCGCTGCGGCGCTTGAAGATTGGCGTTGCGGCGCCAAAGCCCCTGGATTTTGTATGGAACATATAAATCTCTTTGAGTAGATGCAAATTGATATATTATGGGTCTCATAACGCTTTCTATATCAAAAGTTATAGCATTTTTAAATTCAGTGCGCAGCTGATGCTAGTTTTGCTTGTTCTTGAGTCCGATGCTTCCAATAGGTCCCAAAATACGCGTAATTGCTCCATTCTTGATGTTCTAATGCTTCATACAAACAAGACATAAAACAAACTATAAATGACATTAAATGATATGGAAACTAACAAAATAATAAGCTAAGAATACAAGAATAAGTGGGTATAAACCACACTTATCAAACACCCACAAACTTAAGGTTTTGCTAGTCCCGAGCAAAATACTAAATAAAAACTAATTCAAATAAACAAATAAAAATAACTAAATTAACTAAGCCACTTTCGTATGGATCACGATTGCATTTAGCGTATGCAACAAGCCTTTAAACCCCTAGGCGGTCCTAGTGGACGAGTTATAGTCTCGTGAGGGCTTACAGCGACGACACCCACAAACGTCATTCACACACAATCATGCAAAAAAAATATAAAAATATAAAAGCAAATAAAATAATCCTGATAGTTCCACATAAAATTATCCTCAAAGGATAGTTATCAATGAAATCAGAAAACATTCAAAGTACTCAACTACGACTCAAATCTAAGTTCTTGAATAAACCATCTAAATCAGGCTCACAGTGTGTGTGTGTAAAGATTTGTTCGCAGCTCGACTCATAAGTAAGCTAACTCGATGATTTCGTCTCAAAAATTGAGATCTGATGGGTCAAACCAACCTAGATATCTCATTAGTACTCCGAATTTGCCTTTCTTTGCTTAGTATGGTACAATTTTATTTTCTTCTTTTTCAGCTTTTTTTTCATTTTTTTAAACACACATACCATTTAAGGTAGCATTTCTCCTTATGGTGGTCCTAACACTATCCCATAGGTAGCTTCACGGTTATCGATTATAGGTGATTTTTTTTTTTTCTAATCATACCATAAATCATAATACTTGCATATTGAGATAGATATTTAAGCAAACGGTCATTCATCGACAAACAATTTCTTCAACTAGTCACTTTGCCAACTACTTAAGTTCTTACTGCTAAAAACCTGTTATTAAGTGCTTACGAGTCTAACCTAGATCATCTACTCAAGGCATTAGATAAAAATCAATTGGGACTTATCGTTTCTAAAATTTCATCAAAAGCAATCAAAATTCATCATTAGACTTATGCTTTACTATCAAGGAATCAAAACAAAAACAATTTTTTTTTTATAAATAAATAGCAGGAATACATCCACACACCCCCAAACTTAAAACTTGCATTGTCCTCAATGAAAGATAAATATAAAGAAGCAAAATTAAGGAACAACACTACCGTGCATGGAGTTGATCAGGCTCCTGCTGGTCAGAATTTGGTTGTGCGGGCTTTGTGTGTCTCGTGCTACCTGCATAAATAACATGCAAACGAATAAATAGCACACAATAAAAATAAAAAATAATAAAAAAAAATGCAAGGGTTGCCTCCCCGCTAGCGCTAAGTTTAACGTCTTCAGCCAGACGCAAAAAAAAATAAGAATAAAAATAAGAATCTAAATTAAAGTCAATGTTACTTAGTAATAGTGTTAATGTGAATTAAACAAACAATCCCCGACAATGGAGCTAAAAACTTATTGTGATATTTTATATCGTACCGCAAGTGTACGGTGTCAAGTTTTAGTATAAATGAGTTTAGAGTGTCGAACCCACAGGGATTGCGTTAACTCGCACTAAATACTACAATTGATAATCCTAACTTTATTTAGAAAACAAATAATAAAGATTTTAATAAATAAATATAAAAATAATTATATAGGAGGAACTAATTCGATAGAGATTCTAAATCCTGATTTCACCTAGCTGTCGTCTATGTATTTGTCATTCCAATCAATCATTGTTCATTTATACTGTTTATAAGTTTAGAATCCGAAAATATCCACTCCATCTCTCGAGCATCAGTGATAATATCATCAACTACAGACTTCGATATCTCTATAAAAATCTAGTAGTTAACAACTCATTACGCTTTGTGATTCTATATTTACGACTTCAAAGAAACTTATATATTCTCTCGAACTATATAAAACTCCTAAGTTATATTCTCTAGATCTATTCAAAATCCCCTTTTTCGAGTGATAGATTTCAAACATATATCATCATATTTGTGGCCATCAAACACAAGGCATTAAACTCAAAAGAATATAAATAACTCAATAAAACTTCATAACAAAATTGTCAAACAATTACAAGGTTCAAACATCAATTACATCATTCTCCAGAATTAAGGAGTTAGTGTAGGCACTGCATTTTTGCATATAAGTCCCTATGACGAGTCTCATTTGGAGACACTACCTTTTAAGTCGAGGAAGTTGCGGGAAACGATCGTCGGAAGGGAATCGGTATTTCGTTAAATTTTATCCGCTTGTTTAGCTCCAAGCTCACTCGTTGGACCTTCGTTTTAAAGCACATTTGGCCTAAAAAACCCAGAACCATTTAACATTGGCACAAGCCACCCACCAAACCAACACAAAACCTAGCCCACCACACTTGGCCCACACGCCCAAGGCCCTCAAAATACAACCCAATTAAATAAAATAATTAATTAAGTCATATACCAAATTAAATAAAACATTAAATCAAATCATGCCTAATTAAAACCAATCAACAAAATATTATTCCTAATTAAAAATATTGTATTCCTAACTTAACAAATCACCTACCTAAAATAAAACAAATTAAATATGTGATATTCCTAAACAAACAAATCATGTCCCCCAATTAAAATATATACTTTCCTTGTAAAACACTAATTGGTCTCCTTCCTATTCAAAACCATGCAAACCCTAGCTTGTCACTATAAAAATAACACAAACTTCAACCCTTGCTCCTAGCTCATTCACGGCCACAAACCAGAACAAAAGAAAATAAACCCTAATCACAAAGCCCTAACCTCTCTCTTTCTCCCTCTCCACACTCGGCAAACTCAACCCTAAATAGCCACGAATTTGGCTTCACGTATAACACACACCACGTCTCTCTTCAACGCAGCCAACACACAAACACATAAGCCACCTCCCCCCTAACCATTCAAAGAACCTCACGCCACCTGCCCTCACAAAGAACCTTCATCATGTTCGCCCAACTCACTGCCACCAAAAACCCCTCAACGTAAGCCACGCACCAGCCCTAATCACATGCAGCCACAACAAGCCTCTCTCCCACTCAACTTTTAACCCACAACCTCCATCAGCCCTCACGCTCAACCTTCAACACGCACCTGCCCTTACATACTGGATTAGCCGTAACAAACACACCTAATAAGCACGCCAAAGATCTCACATCGACCACTCCTTCATGCCATCAACGCCCTTTACAAACAACACGCACATGCCCTTACAAGCCACAATATTAACAAAGCCCACACATCAGAAACGTGAACGAACAACCGTGTAAACTACACAAAACTACGGCAAAAAACAGTTCCAAAAATGCCACAAACAGCCGGAAAATCAGCCCTTAAACTGACACAAAATCAGTGAACAAATCACCCCAAAACAGTGAGTAAACCGAGAGTAAACCAATCCCTAGAACTGCCCCTGATCTGCACCCTAAAACACCCTAAAATAGTCCCCAAACAGTGAACAAAACACCAAAAACAGTGACCAAAATACAACAGAATACAGCAGTGAAACGGAGCAAAAACAGTAGCTTCAGCAGCGAAACAGCAAGGAAAAACGCAAACCAGTGAACCAGAAAAGTTGCGGAGCTTTTACCCTTCCGATCACCGTGAAACGCGAGTTCGAGAGTCGGCGAAAAAGGTTAGACCTGAGGGTATTCTTTCACATCCGTTTTTCAGTTGTATTTTTATTATTTATTGAGTTTCGTTTGCATAATCATTGTGGAGTGAAGCATGTTGTGGCCCTTGAATAGATAGAAAATGCATGAATTGTAAAATGATGTATGTTGTGGCCCTTGAATAAAATGAAAAGTGTGTCGCCTCTCGTGGTATATAGGATGGAAACCCGGACATAAATTTCATAGCCGATTCCGAATGGACGGTAGTATGATCTGTACTCGGGATACAACTCCACGTACCACTTGAGTAAACGACGCATATTTTGTTTTATGTTGCTTTGATTTGTTTATTATTCGTTACTTGATTTCCGCATGTTATTTTTTTATGTAATGATGAGATAAAGCGCATGGGCTTAGTAAGTGCGATTAAAGGTCCTCTATTTTGAGAGGTTAAAATCCTTTACCACAATGTTTTGCCACGCCGGAGGATGTATATTCGGTTGAATGAGAGATGTGTTCAATCGGGTATACGAAGTCTGATATTGTTGTTCTCTTTTTCTTATATGCATTGTGTTATTAGCGTATGAGCTTAGTAAGTGCGATTAAATGTCCTCTATTTTGAGAGGTTAAAATCCTTTACCACGATGCTTTGCCGCGCCGGATGATGTATATTCGGTTGAATGTGAGATGTGTTCAATCGGGTATACGAAGTCTGATATTGTTGTTCTTTTTTTCTTATATGCATTGTGTTATTAGCGTATGGGCTTAGTAAGTGCGATTAAATGTCCTCTATTTTGAGAGGTTAAAATCCTTTACCACGATGCTTTGCCGCGCCGGATAATGTATATTCGATTGGATGTGAGATATGTTCAATCGAATACACGAAGTCCGATATCATTGTCTTTACTTTTTATATATGCATTGTGTTATTTGCGCATGGGCTTGATAAGTTGGATTAAAGGTCCTCTATGTCAAGGGGTTAAAAGCCTTTACCACGATGTCTTGCCGCGCTTCTCACTATGCCACTTATTCTTTTGCGCATCATTGCTTCATTTACGCATGCATTATGAAGTTCCATATAGTTATCTTTATCTTTGTACGCATTGTAATGAAAAGCGCATGGGCTTATGGTGTTGGACTAAAAGGTTCTCCATTTGGGGGAAGAAAAGCCTAAAATGCTACCTTTACCACGATATTTGCCGCGTCTTTCATCTATTGATTGCATCATCTATCCTTGTCTTGGCTCGATCTATTATCATTGGTGTACCCATGTTATGATAGCATTTGGGCATTATTTCTCGTGGTATATAGGATGGAAACCCGAACATAAATTTCATAGCCGACTCCGAATGGACGGTAGTATGATCTGTACTCGGGATACAATTCCACGTACCACTTGGAAAAAGGCCCACGCATGTGTTCGTGTCAATTCTAGATATCTTTTCTGCATCACTTCACGACATGTCTATTTAGCATATAGTTGTCTCTTTTTACCTTATGCATTTGCATTACCTCTTTAGTTATCTATTTCCATCATGCGCTTAATTGTCTTTCCTTAATATGCATGCTTGTATGAATGTTATTTGTTTGCGCTTCTGTGTCTACCAATATGAAATTGTATGCTTTCCGTATGTCAATTTATCTTTATGCATGAATTCAGACATAGATTATATGCAAGTATGTTGTATGCAAATTTGGACATAGATTGTATGCAAATAGGTTGTATGTAAAATATGAAAATGTGTTATATGTAAACTTAGATATGAGCTTTATACCTATGCATGCGAACTTAGGAGTAAATTATCCTTGGAAATATGTTGCTTAGGCTTGGTTAGATTATTGCACAAATCATTTTATTACAAGTGGCATAAGTAAGGGACCATTCCGAACCCAACGGTTTGAGGTCTTCCCTTGCGAGGGGTGAGTGCGGCCTTAAATATTTGTCCCGGTTCACACAGGGTGGCGACTCCATTATTTCTTCGGTTTAGTCCCCCACGGGCTACTCCGTACTCCCAACCGGGCCGCGAGCCCGGAATAGCATGTGTCGCCCAGTTCCTATGTCCCACAGTCTGGCGACTCCACTGGGGATAGAGAATCGGCCCCGAAATAATGTCTTGTAATATTATGATTTGTGCTTTAATTAAACGTGTCTACTGTGGGTTAAAATGGGTTTAATCAAAGGCATATTGTTTAGGCTGGGTAATGGTTTGGTGTCTTCCTTCATTCACTACCTTTCTATAAGAAAAGCCGTGAAGGCACCTAGATAATCATTTACTTGTAGCCTGTTGTGATGGACTAATTTGGAGGACTCGTTGTTTATTCCTGTCACCAAGCGATAAGAGCCTAAGAGGCTAGGGTACTTAAGAGGGCCTCGCTCCACCCTCCATCTGGGGAATCTACAACGGGAAATCCATCTGACAGTCAATCACACACCATAACTCGTTGGCACGTACTGCAAGGTATAAAAAATGTGCGCTCACTTGGTCGCTCGAACCCTTGAGTGGGGAGACCTAGTTGTGGGTAATCCTTCGCCAGCGAGAGTCTTTGTCTACACTCCCGCAAACCCACACGTATACCGGAGTTGCATGGCCTATAGCAACTATTTCCTTGTGCTTATGGACCATCCTCATTTGGATGCAGTTGGACTTCTTGTCAGAAATGCGAACTTGTTGGGCCATTTAAACTGGGACGAGTTCGTATCCTATGACAATTGGGCCAAAAGCTTCTGAAATGTTGATGGGCCACTCTGTAGAAATTATTTATGTATGCTTGTGTTTAGGAACATTGTCGTTTGGATCCATTCAGACCTTTTGTCATGAGGTATGGGCTTGTTGGGCCATTTAAACTGGGACAAGAACGTATCTTATGATGATTGGGCCAAAAGCTTCTAAAACGCCAATGGGCCAATATATGTTTGTGTTTAGGAACATTATCATTTGGATACGGTTGGACTTCTTGCCATGAGATGTGAACTTGTTGGGCCACTTAAACTGGGACGAGTTCACTCATATGACAGTTAGCCCAAAAGCTTCTAAAATGATGATGGGCTGATTTATATGAAAATTTTAATGAGTTGATATATTCCTTGTATCGCATGCATCTCGTTTATTTCATGCATACACGCATCATGTTAATCCTTGTGTCTAAAAGCCATTAAAGATTCCCGTTGGGTTAGGGAAGATGAAAGACTCACTAAAAGACTGGTAACAGATATGAGTACATCCGATAACGAGGTATCCCGGATAGATCAGTTGGAAAATGGTTTCGCCAAAATTACTGAACAGTTGCAAGCCTTGACTTCTGCCATGGAAAATATGGTTGTGCCCCGTGCTGGGGGAAACTCTGAGAATGTAAGACGTGAGGAGCCTCCGAATAGGTTGGGGGATGACATCCCCGCTTTTGATGATGATATGGCTGAATATGACGCTGGGAGAATAGCCGGGTCTCAGGCCGAGATACAGAAACTTCATGACCAGGTAGAGTCCGTTACCCGTAAGATGAAGGGTAAGGATGAAGACTTATAGACTTTGAGGCGATGACCTTTGAGGAAAAGTTGCCTGCTCAGTTCAAGATGTTTGATATGGCTAAGTTCAATGGGAATGGGGACCCGATGGTCCATCTGCGGCAATATGTCTCGGTGATGAGTTCAGTGGGCCTGTCACAGCGCCAAGCCCAAAAGATGTTTGGGATGTCACTCGAGGGGGCACCTGTAGTGTGGTATCACAACCTTGAGAAAAAGGTTAAAGAAGATTGGAGGGAATTGGTAGATGCATTTCTGAAACAGTATGTTACAGACTTAGAGATTGATTTGTCACTCTGTGATTTGGAGAACACTAAGCAGAAGCCGGAAGAAAGCTTCAAGGAGTATGTGGACCGCTGGAGAAGCCAGCTACTGAAGATGCAGACAAGGCCCTCGGAGAAGGACCAAATAAAGATGATTATTAAGGGTACTAAGCCCTTCATTTATGGCAAGTTGAGGAGAATGACCTCCATGATTACATATTTTCGACAGTTGAGGGAAACTGTCATGGATATAGAAGAAGAAGAAGCTGAGAACAGAAAGTTCTATGACCAGAATATGAGGACTTTTAGGGGGCATTCTGAGACCAAGCCTGCTACTGCCGAAGTCGCTTCCATCAGAAATAGGCAATTCTCCAACCTGGGTAGACCTTTGTCGAAGGTATTTGAAAAGTTGAAGGGACAAGGACTCTTAAAACCCTTAGAGCCTAAACCACTTCCAGATCCTATACCACCCAACCTTGACCTAAGCCTGTATTGTCACTTCCATCAGAGGAGGGCCACGAAACTGACAACTGTACCCGCCTTAGGCATGAAATCCAAAGCCTCATTGATGCCCATAAAATACCTGATCCTAAGAAAGAACAACCCAACACACATCGTAACCCTCTACCAAATTACCACTATGTCCCCCACCCACTTACATGATAAACTCCGGCCTGCCCGAAAGCTTTGTCCTCCAAACTCTCAACCACCCAGTTTCTTCCATGAGGATAGAGGATGACAGCAGTGAAGAACCATATGCCGAGGAAGAAGACAATGAAACTGTTCTTTCTGGTTTATTTTCTGCATTTTTAATAAATACATCGACTTCGTCTACTTGTTTGAACCTTTTCCTGAATAATAATAAAGACATCCATTTCACCTACTTGCCTGAGTCCTTTCCTTTCAACCTGTAACATGAGTATATTTGAGAAAAGCATTCAACCCTGATACCATGATATTCAGCGACACTCAGAACACGGGGGATTCCCAAAAGAAGCAAGCAGAAAAGACAAAAAAATCGTTCAGTAATGGGAAATTGGGCAGTGAGGCTGTCAGACTTGGAAGGAAATGAGTTCACCAAGCCGATCAGTGTGGATAAATTGAAGCAGTACTTTGCCAGAGGAAGAGAAGACCGAGCAGTCACCAAGGGAATTGGCGGACGAACTAACCCAACGAGATATGAAACTCATTCATGCATACATGCATACACGTAACATATTTTGCATTCCTTTTTGTGTTTGTTTTGTTTTGTATTCACAGGTTTCAACAAAGAAAAAGAGAAAACATCAAATGCAAGCCAACCAGAAGCAGCAACAGTACAATGTCAGTAGTTTTCAAGAATGAATCATAGGGCGAGGCCCATATCAATATCAGTTTGGGGCGAGGCCCATATCAGTATCAGTCTGGGGGCGAGGCCCACGTCAGTATCAGTTTGGGGCGAGGCCCATATCAGTATCAGTCTGGGGGCGAGGCCCATATCAATATCAGTTTAGGGCGAGGCCCATTTCAGTATCAGTCTGGGGCGAGGCCCATATCAGTATCAGTCTGGGGGCGAGGCCCACATCAGTATCAGTTTAAGGCGAGGCCCATGTCAGTATCAGTTTAGGGCGAGGCCCATTTCAGTATCAGTCTGGGGCGAGACCCATATCAGTATCAGTTTGGGGGCGAGACCCACATCGGTATCAGTTTAGGGCGAGGCCCATGTCAATATCAGTTTAGGGCGAGGCCCATTTCAGTATCAGTTGGGGGCGAGGCCCATATTAGTATCAGTCTAGGGGCGATGCCCATGACAGTATCAGTTAGGACCGAGGCCCACATCAGCATCAGTTTGGGGATGAGTCCCAAGGCCGAGGCCCGCATCAGCATCAGTTTGGGGATGAGTCTCAAGCCGAGGCCTACATCAGCATCAGTTTGGGGATGAGACCAAGGCCGAGGCCTATATCAGTATCAGTTTGGGGATGAGTCCCAGGGCCGAGGCCCACTTTAGTATCAGTTTGGGGGGCGAGGCCCACATCAGTGTCAGTTTAGGGGTGAGGCCCACATCGATATCGGTTTGGGGGCGAGGCCCACATCAGCATCATGCATCCATACATACATGCATACATATCATATACATATAATTTTTGTTTGGTATTCGCAGGATTGTAGCGGCAAATGCCACCTCATCAAGTAACGGTTCAAAAATGAGCCACATTCTCGGACAGCACGGTTCAGAAATGGACCGCTACCACAACAGAGGCTGAAAATGGCGCTCCGAAATGGAGCACACACAACAAATGCCGAAAATGGCGTTCCAAAATGGAGCACACACAGCAAATGTCGAAAATGGCGCTCCGAAATGGAGCACACACAGCAAACGCCGAAAATGGCATTCCAAAATGGAGCACACGCAATAGATGCCGAAAATGGCGCTCCAAAATGGAGCACACACAACAGATGCCAAAAATGACGCTCCAAAATGGAGCACACACAACAGATGCCGAAAATGGCACTCCAAAATGGAGCACATACAACAGATGCCGAAAATGACGCTCCAAAAATGGAGCACGGTTCGGGAATGAACCAGGGGTCGCAGCACCTCACCACCAAATCAACTCAACACAACACATGGTAAGTCAAGTGGTAGCTGGCGAGCCAGGTAAGTAAAAATGCATTGCATAACTTTGATAGGATTCTCACTATTACACATTACACAAGTCCCATCAAAGTGGGGGCGACTGTAGGCACTGCATTTTTGCATATAAGTCCCTATGATGAGTCTCATTTGGAGACACTACCTTTTAAGTCGAGGAAGTTGCGGGAAACGGTCGTCGAAAGGGAATCAGTATTTCGTTAAATTTTATCCGCTTGTTTAGCTCCAAGCTCACTCGTTGGACCTCCGTTTCAAAACACATTTGGCCTAAAAAACCCAGAACCATTTAACCTTGGCACAAGCCACCCACCAAACCAACACAACACTTAGCCCACCACACTTGGCCCACAGGCCCAAGGCCCTCAAAATACAACCCAATTAAATAAAATAATTAATTAAGTCATATACCAAATTAAATAAAACATTAAATCAAATCATGCCTAATTAAAATCAATCAACAAAATATTATTCCTAATTAAAAATATTGTATTCCTAACTTAACAAATCGCCTACCTAAAACAAAACAAATTAAATATGTGATATTCCTAAACAAACAAATCATGTCCCCCAATTAAAATATATATTTTCCTTGTAAAACACTAATTGGTCTACTTCCTATTCAAAACCATGCAAACCCTAGCTTGTCACTATAAAAATAACACAAACTTCAACCCTTGCTCCTAGCTCATTCACGGCCACAAACAAGAACAAAAGAAAATAAACCCTAATCACAAAGCCCTAACCTCTATCTTTCTCACTCTCCATACTCGGCAAACTCAACCCTCAATAGCCACAAATTTGGCTTCATGTATAACACACACACACGTCTCTCTTCAACGCAGCCAACACACAAACACATAAGCCACCTCCCCCCTAACCATTCAAATAACCTCACGCCACATGCCCTCACAAAGAACCTTCATCATGTTCGCCCAACTCACTGCCACCAAAAACCCTCAACGTAAGCCACACACCAACCCTAATCACATGCAGCCACATCAAGCCTCTCTCCCACTCAACTTTTAACACACAACCTCCATCAGCCCTCACGCTCAACCTTCAACACGCACCTACCCTTACATACTGGATTAGCTGTAACAAACACACCTAATACACACGCCAAAGATCCCACATCGACCACTTCTTCATGCCATCAACGCCCTTCACAAACAACACGCACCTGCCCTTACAAGCCACGACATTAACAAAGCCCACACATCTGAAATGTGAACGAACAGCCGTGTAAACTGCACAAAACTACAGCAAAAAATAGTCCCAAAAATGCCACAAACAGTCGAAAAATCAGCCCTTAAACCGACACAAAACCAGTGAACAAATCACCCCAAAACAGTGAGTAAACCGAGAGTAAACCAGTCCCTGGAACTGCCCCTGATATGCACCCTAAAATACCCCAAAACAGTCCCCAAACAGTGAACAAAACACCAAAAATAGTAACCAAAATACAGCAGAATACAGCAGTAAAGCAGCAGCGAAACGGAGCAAAAACAGTAGCTTGAGCAGCAAAACAGCGAGGAAAAATGCAAACCAGTGAACCAGAAAAGTTGCGGAGCTTTTACCCTTCCGATCACCGTGAAACGCGAGTCCGAGAGTCGACGAAAAAGGTTAGACCTGAGGGTATTCTTTCACATCCGTTTTTCAGTTGTATTTTTATTATTTATTGAGTTTCGTTTGCATGATCATTGTGGAGTGAAGCATGTTGTGGCCCTTGAATAGATAGAAAATGCATGAATTGTAAAATGATGTATGTTGTGGCCCTTGAATAAAATGAAAAGTGTGTCGCCTCTCGTGGTATATAGGATGGAAACCCGGACATAAATTTCATAGCCGATTCCGAATGGACGGTAGTATGATCTGTACTCGGGATACAACTGATAAGCGTGGTTTATACCCACTTATTACGACATTTTTAGCTTATTGTTTTGTTATATTTCGAGATATTTAAATGTCATTTATAGTTATTTTGTGTTTTATTGTAGGAGCATTAATACATGGATCCTGGAATATTTACAAGTATTTTGGAACTTTTGGGAAGACATAATGAGTACAGGAGTATAGGCGCCATGACGCCACCATCCCACACAATTTCCAGAGGGATGGGCGCCATGGCGCCCATCAATCACAAGTGGGTGGCGCCATGGCGCCACCCAATTACAAGTAAAAGGGCGTCATGGCGCCACAAAGTTAACTTAAAGAACAAATGCGCCATGGCGCCCACAAGCCAATGCCGAGATTTGGGCGCCATGGCGTCAGTTAGATCAGCTGCGGGGAAGTCTGCGCGCTCCAGGAATATAATTTTAGGGTTTTTAATAATCCTAATGGTACCCAAAGACTCCAAGCCTCAACTATAAATATAACAGTCCATCCTACATTCAAGAGGAGGCTAATACACTGCACAAAACACAGAATTAAATATTTTTAGAGATCCAATGAGTGGATTGAAGAGCGACAAGAGGAGATTAAGGCGGTGACGTCTGGACAGGAAGAGATTCAATTCGGGTTTTATCTTCTTATTTCTTTCTTAGAACTCTAATGATTTCCATTAGATTCATGGTTTGTGTATCATTGATTTTATCTTTTGTCATGAACTAAACTCCTTAATTCTGGAGAATGGTGTAATCGATGCTTGAACCTTGTAATTGATTGTCAATTTTGTGATGAAGTTTTGTTAATTTATTTATATTCTTTTGAGTTTAATGCTTCTTGATTGTTGGCCACAATTGAAGATGATGAATGTTTAGAATCTATCACTCGAGAGAGGGGATTTTGAATAGATCTAGAGAATATGACCTAGGATTTTATAGAGTTCGAGAGAATCTGTAGTCCTTTGAAGTCGTTAATATAGAATCACAAAGCGTAATGAGTCGTTAACTATTGGATTTTTATAGAGATATCGAAGTCTATAGTTGATGATATTTTCACTCGGCACTCAAGAGAGGGGGTAAATATTTTAGGAGTCTTGACTTATAAATAATATAACTGAACAAAGATTAATTGGCATGACAAATACATAGGTGACAACTAGGTGAAATCAGGATCCAGAATCTCTATCGTATTAGTTCCTCCTATCAAATTATTATATATTTATTTATTTACTTTAATCTTTATTATTTGTCGTCTAAATAAAGTTAGGATTATCAATTGTAGTACTTAATGCGAGTTAACGCAATCCCTGTGGGTTCGACACTCTTTCATTGATTTATACTAAAACTTGACACTGTACACTTGCGGTACGATATAAAAATATCAACAACAAGTTTTTGAAAGTGTGTCGCCTCTCGTGGTATATAGGATGGAAACCCGGACATAAATTTCATAGCCGATTCCGAATGGACGGTAGTATGATCTGTACTCGGGATACAACTTCATGTACCACTTGAGTAAACGGCGCATATTTCGTTTTATGTTGCTTTGATTTGTTTATTATTCGTTACTTGATTTCCGCATGTTATTTGTTTATGTAATGATGAGATAAAGCGCATGGGCTTAGTAAGTGCGATTAATGGTCCACTATTTTGAGAGGTTAAAATCCTTTACCACGATGTTTTACCGCGCCAGATGATGTATATTCGGTTGAATGAGAGATGTGTTCAATCGGGTATACGAAGTCCGATATTATTGTTCTCTTTTTCTTATATGCATTGTGTTATTAGCGTATGGGCTTAGTAAGTGTGATTAAAGGTCCTCTATTTTGAGAGGTTAAAATCTTTTACCATGATGTTTTGCCGCGCCAGATGATGTATATTCGGTTGAATGTGAGATGTGTTCAATCGGGTATACGAAGTCCGGTATTGGTGTTCTCTTTTTCTTATATGCATTGTTTTATTAGTGTATGGGCTTAGTAAGTGCGATTAAAGGTCCTTTATTTTGAGAGGTTTAAATCCTTTACCACGATGCTTTGCCGCGCCGGATAATGTATATTCGATTGGATGTGAGATATGTTCAATCAGATACACGAAGTCCGATATCATTGTCTTTACTTTTTATATATGCATTGTGTTATTTGCGCATGGGCTTGATAAGTTGGATTAAAGGTCCTCTATGTCAAAGGGTTAAAAGCCTTTACCACGATGTCTTGCCGCGCTTCTCACTATGCCACTTATTCTTTTGCGAATCATTGCTTCATTTACGCATGCATTATGAAGTTCCATATAGTTATCTTTATCTTTGTACGCATTGTAATGAAAAACGCATGGGCTTATTGTGTTGGACTAAAAGGTTCTCCATTTGGGGGAAGAAAAGCCTAAAATGCTACCTTTACCACGATATTTGCCGCGTCTTTCATCTATTGATTGCATCATCTATCCTTGTCTTGGCTCGATCTATTATCATTGGTGTACCCATGTTATGATATCATTTGGGCATTATTTCTCGTGGTATATAGGATGGAAACCCGGACATAAATTTCATAGCCGATTCCGAATGGACGGTAGTATGATCTGTACTCGGGATACAATTCCACGTACCACTTGGAAAAAGGCCCACGCATGTGTTCGTGTCAATTCTAGATATCTTTTCTGCATCACATCACGACATGTCTATTTTAGCATATAGTTGTCTCTTTTTACCTTATGCATTTGCATTACCTCTTTAGTTATCTATTTCCATCATGCGCTTAATTGTCTTTCCTTAATATGCATGCTTGTATGAATGTTATTTGTTTGCGCTTCTGTGTCTACCAATATGAAATTGTATGCTTTCCGTGTGTCTATTTATCTTTATGCATGAATTCAGACATAGATTATATGCAAGTAGGTTGTATGCAAATTTGGACATAGATTGTATGCAAATAGGTTGTATGCGAAATATGAAAATGTGTTATATGTAAACTTAGATGTGAGCTTTATACCTATGCATGCGAACTTAGGAGTAAATTATCCTTGGAAATATGTTGCTTAGGCTTGGTTAGATTATTGCACAAATCATTTTATTACAAGTGGCATAAGTAAGGGACCATTCCGAACCCAACGGTTTGAGGTCTTCCCTTGCGAGGGGTGAGTGCAGCCTTAAATCCTTGTCCTGGTTCACACCGGGTGGCAACTCCATTATTTCTCCGGTTTAGTCCCCCGCGGGCTACTCCGTACTCCCAACCGGGCCGCGAGCCCGGAACAACTGCGTCGCCCAGTTCCTGTGTCCCACAGTTAGTTCATGACTAAGGATAAAAACAATAAATACATGTCATGAATCTAATGGAAATCATTAGAGTTCTAAGAAAGAAACAATAAGATAAAACTCGAATTAAAACTTTTCCTCTTCGGATGTCACCGCCTTCGTATCCTCTTGTTGCTCTTCAATCCTCCTCCTTGGATCTCTAAAAATATGTATTTTGGTGTTTTGTGCTGTGTATTAGCCTCCCATTGAGTTTTTGACGAACTAATGTATTTATAATAGAGCCTTGAGGTCATTAAACATCTAAAAAAAACCCTAAAATCTTGTTTCTGTTGCGCGCGGGGCACTACAGCGCTTGTAGATTGGCGTCGCGGCGCCAATTTCTTTGAGTAGATGCAAATTGATATATTATGGGTCTCATAACTCTTTCTATATCAAAAGTTATAGCCTTTTTAAATTCAGTGCGCAGTTGATGCTGGTTTTGCCTGTTCTTGATTCTGATGCTTCCAATAGGTCCGGAAATACGCGTATTTGCTCCATCCTTGATGTTCTAATGCTTCCTACAAACAAGACATAAAATAAACTATAAATGACATTAAATAATATGGAAACTAACAAAATAATAAGCAAATAGTACAAGAATAAGTGGGTATAAACCACACTTATCAAACACCCCAAACTTAAGGTTTTGCTAGTCCCGAGCAAAATACTAAATAAAAACTAATTCAAATAAACAGATAAAAATAACTAAATTAACTAAGCCAATTTCGTAGGGATCACGATTGCATTTAGCGTATGCAACAAGCCTTTAAACCCCTAGGCGGTCCTAGTGGACGAGTTATAGTCTCGTGAGGGCTTACAACGACGACACCCACAAACGTCATTCAAACACAATCATGCAAAAAAAAAATATAAAAATATAAAAGCAAATAAAATAATCCGGATAGTTCCACATAAAATTATCCTCAAAGGATGCTTATCAGTAAATCAGAGAACCTTCAAAGTACTCAACTGCGACTCAAATCTAAGTTCTTGAATAAACCATCTAAGTCGGACTCACAGTGTGTGTGTAAAGGTTTGTTCACAGCTCGACTCATAAGTAAGCTAACTCGATGATTTCGTCTCAAAAATTGAGATACGATGGGTCAAACCAACCTATATATCTCATTAGTACTCCGAATTTGCCTTTCTTTGCTTAGTATGATACTATTTTATTTTCTTTTATTTTCTTTTTTTTTTAAACACACATACCCTTTAAGGTAGCATTTCTCCTTATGGTGATCCTAACACTAGCCCATAGGTAGCTTCACGTTTATCGATTATATGTGATTTTTTTTCTAATCATACCATAAATCATAATACTTGTATATTGAGATAGATATCTAAGCAAACGGTCATTCATCGGCAAATAATTTCTTCAACTAGTCACTTTGCCAACTACTTAAGTTCTTACTGCTAAAAACTTGTTATTAAGTGCTTACGAGTCTAACCTAGATCATCTACTCAAGGCATTGGATAAAAATCAATTGGGACTTATCGTTTCTAAAATTTCATCAAATGCAATCAAAATTCATCATTAGACTAATGCTTTACTATCAAGGAATCAAAACAAAAAATTTTTTTTTTTATAAATAAATAGCAAGATTACATGCACACACCCCCAAACTTAAAACTTGCATTGTCCTCAATGAAAGATAAATATAAAGAAGCAAAATTAAGGAACAACACTATCGTATATGGAGTTGATCAGGCTCCTGCTGGTCAGAATTTGGCTGTGCGGGCTTTGTGTGTCTCGTGCTACCTGCATAAATAACATGCAAACGAATAAATAGCACACAATAAAAATAAAAAATAATAATAAAGAAAATAATAATAAAACAAATGCAAGGGTTGCCTCCCCGCTAGCGCTAAGTTTAACGTCTTCAGCCAGACGCAAAAAAAAGAATAAAAATAAGAATCTAAATTAAAGTCAAGGTTACTTGGTAATAGTATTAATGTGAATTAAACAAACAATCCCCGGCAACGGCGCCAAAAACTTGTTGTGATATTTTATATCGTACCGCAAGTGTACAGTGTCAAGTTTTAGTATAAATGAGTTTAGAGTGTCGAACCCACAAGGATTACGTTAACTCGCACTAAATACTACAATTGATAATCTTAACTTTATTTAGAAAACAAATAATAAAGATTTTAATAAATAAATATAAAAATAATTATATATGAGGAACTAATATGATAGAGGTTATAGATCCTGATTTCACCTAGCTGTCGCCTATGTATTTGTCATTTCAATCAATCATTGTTCAGTTATATTATTTATATGTCAAGAATCCGAAAATATCCACTCCCTCTCTCGAGCATCAGTGAAAATATCATCAACTACAGACTTCAATATCTTTATAAAAATCTAGTAGTTAACAACTCATTACGCTTTATGATTCTATATTTACGACTTCAAAGAAACTTATATATTCTCTCGAACAATATAAAAATCCTAAGCTATATTCTCTAAATCTATTCAAAATCACCTCTCTTGTGTGATAGATTTCAAATATATATCATCATATTTGTGGCCAGAAAACACAAGGCATTAAACTCAAAAGAATATAAATAACTTAATTAAACTTCATAACAAAATTGACAAACAATTACAAGGTTCAAACATCAATTACATCATTCTCCAGAATTAAGGAGTTAGTTCATGACTAAGGATAAAAACAATAAATACATGTCATGAATCTAATGTAAATCATTAGAGTTCTAAGAAAGAAACAAGAAGATAAAACCCGAATTGAATCTCTTCCTCTTCGGATGTCACCACATTCGTCTCCTCTTGTTGCTCTTCAATCATCCTCCTTGGATCTCTAAAATTATGTATTTTGGTGTTTTGTGCTGTGTATTAGCCTCCCCTTAAGTTTTGGACGAACTAATGTATTTATAATAGAGCCTTGGGGTCATTAAACATCTTTAAAAAAAACCCTAAAATCATGTTTCTGGTGCGCGCGGGGCGCTGCAACACTTGCAGATTGGCGTTGCGGCGCTAACGCCCCTGGATTTTGTTTGGAACGCATAGATATCTTTGAGTAGATGCAAAGTGATATATTATGGGTCTCATAACTCTCTCTATATCAAAAGTTATAGCCTTTTTAAATTCAGTGCGCAGCTGATGCTGATTTTGCATGTTCTTGAGTCTGATGTTTCCAATAGGTCCCGAAATACGCGTATTTGCTCCATTCTTGATGTTCTAATGCTTCCTACAAACAAGACATAAAATAAACTATAAATGACATTAAATGATATGGAAAATAAAAAAATAATAAGCTAAGAGTACAAGAGTAAGTGGGTATAAACCACACTTATCAGAACTAGATGCTGAAATTCTGGAATGTATCAACTATCTTGACAAATCATTTCGCTTCAAATCCACACCACAGGTGGAAAGTCTGGAACTACCAAAGAAAGTGTGAATCAAGCCCTCAATTGAAGAACCACCACAGCTGGAGCTAAAGCTACTTCTGGGCCATCTCAGGTATGCATTCTTAGGAAACTCTTCTGAATTACATGTGATTATTTCTTCTTCGCTAACATTGGAGCAGGAAGAAAAAATGCTGAGAGTGTTACGAGAACACAAGAAAGCCATTGGCAAGACTATAGCAGACATTCGAGGCATTAGTCCATCATTTTGCATGCACAAAATTATGATGAATGACGAGTATAAACCCACAGTGGAGCATCAACGAAGACTAAATCCAATCATGAAGGAGGTTGTGAAGAAAGAAATTATTAAATGGTTGGATGCCGGCATCATCTACCTCATCTCTGACAACACATGGGTGAGTCATATGCAATGTGTGCCAAAGAAACGAGGGATTATTGTAGTCACAAATGAAAAGAACGAGTTGATTCCAACAAGAACATTGACTGGATGAAGAGTATGTATGGACTACAAAAAGCTGAACAAAGCAACAAGGAAAGATCATTTTCCACTGCCATTCATTGACTAAATGTTAGACAGACTGGCGGGACATGAGTTCTATTATTTTCTGGATGGATATTCGGGGTACAATCAGATTGCCATCGCCCCAAAAGATCAGGAGAAAACCACTTTTACATGTTCGTATGGTACTTTTGCTTTCCGTACGATGCCATTTGGACTGTGTAATGCTCATGCCACATTTCAACGTTGCATGATGGCCATCTTCTCAGACATGCTGGAACAAAGTATGGAGGTTTTCATGGATGATTTCTCTGTGTTTGGAGACTCATTCGATCGCTGCTTGTAAAATCTGGAAAATGTGTTACAAAGATGCGAATATACCAACCTGGTACTCAACTGGAAGAAATGCCACTTCATGGTGCATGAAGGCATCGTCCTTGGACATCAGATCTCACAAAAGGGAATTGAGGTAGACAAAGCAAAGATAGAGACAATTGAAAAACTACCTCCACCTGTAGGCACTGTATTTTTGCATATAAGTCCCGATGATGAGTCTCGTATGGAGACACTACCTCTTTTATTGTGGAAGTCGCGGGAAACGGACGTTGGAAGAGAAGAGTCAAGAATTGACACATTGTTGGATTTAATTCGCTGTAGTAGCTGCGGGTTCGCTTGTTGGACCTCCGTTTTAAAACACATCCTTAGCCCAAAACACCCAAGCCCACACATCACTAAACCAAACACCCAAGCCCACCAAATGGACCAATCTCACACGCCCAAAGAGACCTAGCACACGCCCATAACCTTCCTAATTAACAAAAATCACATTTAACACATGCATAAATCAAGCCAAATCCACTTCCTAAATTAAATAAATCTCATGGATCCCTTGTCTAAATAAACCAAATCATATCCTTAACTAAAGAAGAATAAATCAAATCACTTCCCTAATTAAAAGATTTTTCCTTATCAAATACTAATTAAAAATATCTCCCATTAATGCACAAATCTTTTTCCTTCTCCAACAAGGATAGCCCCCATCATTTTACCTATAAAAAGAACATTTCACCAACACATCCAACTCTAGCTCATTCACACAAAAAGAAAACACAAAGAAAATAACCTAGAGCTCATCCTCACAACCCCCCCGCCTCACGCATAAGTCACTAACTCCCCATCATTCCTCACGTCTAGCCCCCACGTAACAACAAGCCCTCTGCCTCACGCATAAGCCACCTGCCCCTCTCCTCAACCTCACTCACATTGTTGCCTCTCCCAAAGCCACACACCATTGCCCTCAACACGTAACCTTCACCTCATTCAGCGCATCACACAGCCTCCACTAACTGCCAACAAACTGCCGAGCAACACAGCCAGTAAACCACTCCAAAACTGCCGCATAATCCCTACCCCTCACTGCCTAAACTACACGCAAACTATACCCCAAAACTGTCGTAATAAGACCCCCTTAAATGCCGCTTAAAGCCCCTTCCCTGCACACCTAAATACCACCGTAAAACACCTAAACTGCCCAGCCTTCACTGCCGCAAATCACACCTAAAAACAGCCAGGAATTACCGCACATCCCCTCACCAAACAGCCCAACTGCACTGCCCCAAAATGCACGCACACATCCCCCACTACACTGCCTAGTTTTCCGCACAAATAGACCCTTAAAACTACCCAGAAAATACCCTGAAACTGCCGCATAAACTGCCCAGTTTTTAGCCCTAAACCCTTCCAAAACCGCAGCCCAATCCAGTCCAAATAACCCACAAAACAGTCCCCTAATTACCAAAAAATAATGACCAGAAAATACAACACAAACAACAGCAAAACAGAGTGAAAACAACAGCCCAAACAGCGAGACAGCGAGGAAAAATATTGGATTAGTGAACCAGAAAAGTTGCGGAACATCAACCATTCCGACGGCCGTGTAACACGTTTTCGAGAAACGACAAAAGAGGTTAGACCTGAGGGCACCTTCTTTATTTATTATCTTTCGTTTCTTTTATTTATTTTAATATATTATCGCATGAGAGTCGTTTATTGAGGCATGATGTGATTTCCGGATGAGCGGTATGCGTGTTCTCTTTTGTGGTATATCGGATGGAAACTCAGACATAAATTCCGTAGCCGATTCCGAATGGACGGTATTGCGGTTTGCACTCGGGATACAATGTCACGTACTACTTAAGAGACACATGTATTTCGTTTCATCCAATCTTTGTATTTGAGCATGATTTAGTCTAGTATTTTATTTATTATTTAAGTATGATTTAGTTGTTTATTTTTTAAGCATGGTTAGAATATTTTGCGTTGGGATTTGCATTATGTTTAGGTTGTTATTTTTTTTCCGTATTATATGATTAAAGTATGAGATTGCTGTGTGTTATTGTGTGCTTGCTGTGGTGATAACTTACTTTTAAAGCATGCAAACTTAGACATATGATTTATCTTTATAAACATGAACTAGATATAGGTTGTTCTTAAGCATGTTGCGTAGATTCGGTTGAGATATTGCACAAATCACATCATTACAAGTGACATTAAGTAATGGACCATTCCAAACCCAACGGTTTGAGTTCTTCCCTTGTGAGGGGTGAGTGTGGCCTTAAATCTTTGTCCCAGTTCACACTGGGTGGCGACTCCATGTTATTTCTCTGGTTTATTTCCCCCGCGGGCTATTCCGTACTCCCAACTAGGCCGCGAGCCTAGAACAGCGTCGCTGATTTCTGTGTCCTACACCACCAATATTTGTTAAAGGAATTCGGAGTTTTCTCGGACATGCAGGCTTTTACAGGAGATTTATCAAAGACTTCTCAAGGATTGCTAAACCTCTGTACAATCTTCTGGAGAAAGATGTGTCTTTCAACTTCACCAAAGAATGCCACGAAGCTTTTGAGATCTTGAAACAAAAGCTGATCTCTGCCCCATCATAGTAGAACAGGACTGGACTGTTCCATTTGAGGTGAAGTGTGATGCTATTGATTTTACTATCGGAGCAATTTTGGGACAACGCAAGGCAAGATTAATTTTGGGACAACGCAAGGCAAAGATTTTACACACCATTTACTACTCCAACAGAACTCTGAATGAAGCTCAACTTAACTACACAACCACTGAAAAGGAGTTGCTCGCAGTTGTGTTTACTTTTGATAAATTCTGCTCCTATCTGATGCGTCCTAAAGTGGTGGTCTACACAGATAATTCAGCAATCAAATACTTGATCGTGAAGAAAGATGCCAAACCTAGATTGATCCGTTGGGTGCTTCCACTGCAATAATTTGACGTGGATATCCAAGATAGGAAATGGACAGAAACCAAGTGGCAGATCACTTATCAAGGCTCGAGAATAGAGAAACAGTTGGCAATGAAATGACAATCAAAGAAACTTTTCCATATAAACAACTGTTTGCCATGAAACAACAGGATGTCCCTTGGTATGCTAACTATGTAAACTACATAGTATTAGGAAAATGGTCGTTGGAATTGTTGGGATTTATGTCCTAGAGCTTCATGTATTGTAAATGGAATTGATTATTGTAATAATAATAAATGCATTATTCTTTTTTTCAAAGTTGTTTGATTTATATCACATATTGTCCAATTGTCTTGTTTACCTTGATTACTATTGTACCAGTAGACTTAGTGTATGTTTGATGCACAAGAGGATTTAAGTATGAAGTTAGTAATCCAAATAGTCCATAGAGAGCAAACAAAGATGGTACTTTGTTTGTGGTTTATCTATAGCTGCGGTTCATTCTATACTTGTATGACGACCTTGATCCGAGATCGTTCATATAGTGACATGGGAATTGAGGCACCTTGTATGATGAGATCATATAGGACTGGACTCAGATAAATATGAATTTCTTTTAATATTTGTTAACCAAAGAAATTCATTTTATCTAATAGATGGTCATATATGGATTCGATCTTAATCCTGAGTGTACTACGAACTCCTGCATGACAGGCTATGTCCTTTGATTTACTATGGTGAAGCTGGTGTTGCATTCTCGGCCAATAACTATGTATTTTGAGGATATGGTTTGGTATGTAGCTGGGAACGTTTTACATAGATATGGAATTCACTTATTCTTACGAGAAGCAGATGAATATCTCTTTTAAGAGTTGATTCGGGACTTGAACAATTTGAGTGCTCAAATTTTCTATTGCGAATAGAAAGTTTTATATTCATAAATGTTATGAATTAATTGTTCATTATAGAATCAATGGTGTTTAAGAGACAAAATATTTAGAGGGGTTTAACGCACTTATGACCCGACTCTATTTATGAGATATTCGTGAAGGGCTATATCCATATGTAATAACTATATCGATGGACACCGAAGTTGTTTGGTTTATTTAATCCATCTACGGTAACGGGAGTTCAACTTCGAGCTTTTAGTGGAATAACATGGAGTTAATAATTCGTAATATTTGATTAAAGAGTTTAATTAATATTTCGGAATTATTGGAGCTCGAAACCGTAGGTCCATTTGGTCGCCGTGCTAGCTCGATTAACTGTAGAAAACCTAATATAATTAGATTGTCTAATTATATGCTCACATTATATTTATTTAAATACTATTAATGAAATTAATAATATTTATTGTCACAAATGAAAACTATGTTAAATTAGTTTAACTTAATATTTTCTAGAATTCTTTGATTATGAGATTATCAAGTTAGTAATAATTATGAGATAATTACTACAACATAATTGAAGGTAAATAAATCATTATTAATATATTGATTTTTATTTACCATTGGAGACAAAGCCATATGGCTTACCATGTCATCCAAACAGTTATGTCTATTATGTGGCTTGGATACACCTAATAGTTTTGTCATTAGCTTATGCATTTTATGCTTTGGTATGGCCTCCACATTTATGTGTTTTCCATTGAAAGAAAGCATTGAATGCTTAATGACAAAGTCATTGACTTTAGCTTAACATTTCTTATGCTTTGGTATGGCATTCACATTTTTGTGTTGGCCATTGCAAGAAAGCATTAGATGCTTAATGACAAGGTTAGTTGACTTGTGTAAGAGAATATAATCTCTACCATTTCTCTCACTTCCTAAGGTTAACACTTTGCATTCATTCACACAATTGTTGTGAGAAAGATTTGAGAGAAAAGAGAGAATAACTTCAAATATTCACAAGTGTTGTGAGAGTATTTGAAATTCCAAATAGCCAAATACCATTGTGACATCCTAAATCTCTAAACAGTTTAGAGGTTTAATCTTTGTGAGTGAAGCTCACACTTCGGTTTGTTGGTTTCGAGTCATAGTTCAGAAGATCGAGTGGTTGATCCAATTGTTGGACACCAAAAGGTTGATCTTGGCTAGTACAACAAAGGAAGAATGCAAAGAAAATTTTGAAGATCCATACCGGACCCGGTGCCACCACAAGCAACTTCGGTCGTGCAAAAGGAAACAGTTTCCTATAGGAATGGACACATCAACAACAAAAGAAGTTATTCAAAGAAGTCAAACATTATATCTGGGATGAGTCGTACATGTTCAAACGTTATGCTGATCAATTACTGAGACGTTATGTTCCATAAGAGGAGGTCAATAGTGTTCTGTAGCATTGTCATTCATCACCATACGACGGAAACTTCAGTGGGAATAAAACTGTAGCCAAAGTCCTACAATCAGATTTTTTCTGGACCACTCTATTTAAAGATGCTTACTTATTTGCTTTTCAATGTGACAGGTTCTAGAGAACGGGAAATATTTCGAGGAGAAATGAATGACCTCTGTAAAATATTCTAGAAGTGGAGATATTTGATGTATGGGGTATTGATTTTATGGGACCCTTTGTTCCATCATTCGGAAACCTGCACATACTAGTTGCAGTAGACTACGTCTCCAAATGGGTTGAAGAAATTGCACTGCTATCAAATGATTCAAAAGTGGTGATTAAATTCCTTAAAAGGAATATTGTCACTCGCTTTGGAACACCTCGGGCGATTATCAGTGATGAAGGCACACATTTTTGCAACAAATACTTCGATGCACTCTTATCTAAATACAGAGTTACTCATAAAGTTTCCACTGCCTACCATCCACAGTCAAATGGACAAGTTGAAGTTTCAAACAGGGAGATCAAAAGAATCTTGGAGAGAATCGTTGGATCAACAAGGAATGACTGGTCTGAAAAATTGGATGACACATTATGGGCCTACCGGACAGCTTACAAGACACCCATTGGTATGTCCCCTTATCGAATGCTGTTTAGGAAAGCGTTCCATCTGCCAGTGGAGCTTGAACACAAGGTGTACTGGGCATTGAAGAAGTTAAATCTTGATCTACAAGAAGTGGGAGAGAAAAGACTCCACCAACTCAACGAATTGGAGGATTTTCACCTACAGGCTTATGAGAATGTCAAACTGTACAAAGAAAAGACCAAGAAATGGCATGATAAAAAAATAGTGCGCAGACAACTGGAGCCGGGGCAGCAGGTGTTGTTATACGATTCACGGTTGAAACTTTTCCCTGGAAAGCTGGAATCAAAGTGGTCAGGTCCATTTGTGATTACTCAGGTGTTACCCTATGAAGTTGTTGAGATATACAACCCCAAGTCGAACAACACATTCAAAGTTAACAGCCAGCGTGTCAAGCACTACTAGGGAGAATCAATTGAGCGACAAAAAGAAAGTGTCACACTTTCAGATCCAGCCTAACGTTCAGGCAGTCATGTCTAGCTGACGACATTAAACTTAGCGCTAGCAATGAGGCAACCCATTCAATTTATGTATATATTCAGATTTGGTGTATTTTATTTTTGTGTGTTTAATTTTGTAGGTAAAGTCATTTCAAGATGGAAGACGTTTTCGTAAATCTTCACAAGTAATTTCCTTCTCTCCCTCAAAACTCTCTGATGAAAGTCTACAAAGCTCACTTGGAATGAATGAGACTGCTGATGATCAAAGGTATTCCTAATGACATTCGTTGGATTATTGAAGCACAGATCCGATTGACAGGTGAGTCCTCTAACTCTTTTGTTTCATATTTACTTGGTTTAGGAAGAAGCACCTATGCTAAAAAGAGAAGAGCTAAAAGAATGAGTGTTTGCTATAAATGTGCTCGTATGACATGTAATACTCATTGTCGTTCTTTAGGAATGGTGTTTGATAATCGTGAAGCTAAAATTAAATTCATTAGGGATGTCTTGAGTAAGGAGTCTTTAGATGACATATATAAGACTCTTAAGACTCATTCCAGTGGATATGTGCATCATGCAATTCACATGTTATATACAGAATTTCGAAAAGAAATACAACAATTCAGTCTCGGGAATCTGACTCTAAAAGACCATGTTTACCAATTTATAAGAAAATTGGATGGGAAACTTGTCTCTGACGCATAGACGTCATTCAAACTGTTACTTTCAATAAATATTATTATCTATTTGTCTTTAACTAATAATTGTGATTTGTTTTGTGATTTTCTTTTATTTTCTCCGACAGGATCTAGATTTTTTAACTTTCACAAAATATTTTACTGTTTAGTTAATAATTGCCATTTGGCAGGTACTGGTGCTATTATTACTCACCTTTTTCAGGTGTTATAAATTATACTCATCATTGCACTCTTGAAGACATCCAGAGCTGAGAAATACATAAAAATAAAAAAATGAAAGCCACTTCAAGAAGACGAGTTGTAAACATCTGTGTGTTTTACGGTACTAGCGCTGGTTCTAAACCAGAATTCGTAGAGACAACGCAAGAATTGGGTCGAGTCATAGCTGAAAGGAATATGCACTTAGTATATGGTGGTGGCAATCTTGGACTAATGGAGATCGTTTCAAGGGCTGTACAGGAAGGAGATAGTCAAGTTCTGGGAATCATCCCAAAACCCTTGGCGGAGGCAAATCTTATAGGACCATCAAACGGAGAAGAACTAATCGTACCAGGTATGTCTGAATGACTGGTGGAAATGATTAACCGTGCTGATGCTTTTATTGCTTTGCCATGTGGCTTGGGCACGATGAAGGAAATTTTTACAGTATTATCTAGGGCAAACTTAAACATACACCGGAAACCGATTGGACTGTTTAATTCTGATGGATTTTATGATTTTCTTTGTGTGTTTCTTGATGATGCCCGGAGAAATGGGTTCCTGTCAAAACCTGTAAAAGATCTCTTATTCACTGCCAGAACTGTCAATGATTTAATTGACCAACTTTAAGCCTTTGAACCACAAATTGACCCTATCCTTTCAAAGATTAACTGGTCTGATAATGATCGTGGTAAGAAGCGTCGGATAAATCTGGATCTTAACCTTCAATTTTCATTTTAGATATAGAATTGCAGCTAACCATGTACTGTTTTCTAAACTCTTCTTCGACTTTTTAAGAAATTGGAGACAATGTCTCATTTAGGTTTGGGGGAGGGGAATAGTTGACTAGTATCTTGTTTTATTATGTTATTTTTATTTGATTTTTAGCCAAAAATTTTCAAAAAAATTAAAAAAAAATATTTTGTGTTTTTGTGTTTTTAATTTGACTAATCATGTGAAATTGGTGCGAGATAGTTGTGTAAGGAATTTCCAATCCTGAGACGTATCTCAACATATTTCGCAACAAGTTAATTTTTGTTTATTTCATTTTGAATTATTTAATTTGTGAATTCTCCATAAAACTGACTAAAATGGATTTTCATATGCTCAGTTGACAGGTATTATCAACATACATGGTAACATACGGCCATGAGTTGTATTTGAAAAGTTTGTAATATTCAGTGCTCTAGTTTAATTGGATGAAGCATCAAAAAAAACAATGGGATAAATTTTTTTAAAAAAATGCCTAAGATCCGAGTAATTAAGTCTGCATGGGTGTTTTAACACATAGTGACCTAAAACCAACTAGTTTGGGGGTCACTGGCCCAAAGCTCGCTACATAGATTGAAGATGTTATAAAAAATTATATAAATATGAAATCCGGGTAATTAAGTCTGTAGGGGTGTCTTAACACCTAGTGCCTTAAAGCCAACTGGTTTGGGAGTCACTAGCCCAAAACTCGCTATATGGATGGAAGATATTGTATATAAATTAAAAAAAATCAGAAAAAATATTCCATTGCTAAAAAAAAGGTGTGAATTCTGATATAATTTTATGACAAAAATATTACTATATTCTCAACTACACTTGTGAATATTGTGGGCACAATGAGTTGACTAATACTTTGTTGGTTGTGTATATGGATAATGGTAAAAATAATCGGAGAATTTACTTATTTGGTAATTTAGAAAGAAAGAAAACAACTACTAACTTGGATAAGAAGTTTCATTTGTTTAGTCACTAACTTGTTTATTCTCTTTTCTCTTGTCTTTTTGCTTTTGTGTGCATTAGTTTTATATTGACGTTTGTGGGTATCGTCACTGTAAGCCCTCACGAGACTACAACTCGTCCACTAGGGACACCTAGGGGTTTAAAGGCTTGTTGCATACGCTAAATGCAACTGTGATCCCTACGAAAATGGCTTAGTTTAATGTTTATTTTAAAGATGTTTATGTTATTTTATTATTTTACTCGAGGACTAGCAAAATGTTAGGTTTGAGGGTGTGATGAGTGGTAAATAGATCACTATTTACCACTCATTTGAATTAATATTTTGTATAGTTTCTTGAGTTTAATGAATATTTTGATGTGTTTTGTGTTATTTTGTAGATAAATAAAATAACAGGACTCTCTGGAATCAATTCGGGACAAAACAGTGAGAAACTGACAAAAAGGGCAAAATTATAATTTAGGCGTCGCGACTCGCAGCACCTCTGCATCGCGACCTCTAACGTGCGTTGGACACGTGTCAAAATCAGAGAAACCTGCTATCATGCACTTTTGCTAACGTGCACCGGACACGAGTCACCATCCCATCAAATCTGCTAATATGCGCCGGACACGTGTCACCATCACATGCTGCCGACAATCATCATCGACACGCGTCATTTGCTAAAATGCACCTGCCACGTGTCAACATCACAGCGAATCATGCTAACGTGCATCGGACACGTGTCGTCATCCCATGCTGTCGACACTAATAATTCAGCTGTCGATGAAACTGCGACACGTGTCCTCATCTCCGTAAAAGCTGCCATGTGGCGTAAATCAACGGCGCGTCGCGACGCGTGAAGCAAACTTTTTTTCTATAAATAGAGGCCGAAATTTCATTTGTAATTCATACTTTCTTCTGAGGAATTCCTTAAGAATACTAAGAAGATTGCGACTTACTTGTTTATTTACAGCTTTCTGTAATTAATTTTATTTACTTTTCGCAATAGCACTTTATTTTCTTTATTTTTCAGTATTTTACTATTCAGCATGGGTATGTAACTCTCTACTGCTGAGGTGAAAGGTAAGCTTTTATTACTAATATTTAGATTAATCTCTCTTAATTATAATATATAAAATTTTTAAAACCTGACTTAATGAGGATACCGCCTTTATGGTCGGTTAGACTTAATAAAATTTGTTTTAACCTGACTAAACATGGATACCGCATGTATGGTCGGTTGGAATTAATTATAAATTTGACTTAATCAGGATACCGCATATATGGTCGGTTGGTAATATCACGCAAAATTAATATATTATAATAAGGGAGATATCTAAAATAGAAGTAATAAAAGTGGATCCTCTAACCCTCATCATTTTCTTTTATTGTACTTTTCCCTTTTTAATTTCCAGCATTTCTTTCCAGCATTTACTTTATTTAATTTCAGCATTTACTTTCCAGCATTTACTTTATGTCATTTACTTTATTTAAGCTTTTACTAGTCTTAGATATGTGTAGTAACTAAACCCGTTATCTAGGGTTGTGATGAATTCCAATATCACTGATTTATAAAGGTTTGGGTAATATAAATGTTTATTTATTGAGCCCTAGTCTTAATGCTTCTTGTTAACTGGCCATTAATAAGATTGTTTTGGTAAACTTAAAATGAATTTGGAAAAGAGATTTTAGGTTTAGGCCTTAGACTCAATAGCCCACGATCTTCCTTGAGAATAGATAACCCTTTAATAGATTTCCTTACAGGATAGGAATATACCTGTCGGACGGGGGTAGCCATAATTGGAACTTAATCTTAATGAATTCAGATAACTTGGTTGACATATGAATATGATTAATTGGATTATTCTGGGTATTTGTATCTGACCATCGGAAGAGGGTTTTGCATAAATCCGTGTTCCAGGTTAATAAACCAACATATTTCACAAACATAAAATGACCACTTCATCTTTAAAAACAAATTGGAATGATTCACAACCCTGAATAATTTAATAATATTGAATTTTCCTTTAATTTACTTTTGCGTTGTTTAATTTACTAGTTTTAACTTTAAAGTCACCATCCAATCAAACAACCAATTCGTTAGATACTTGTAAAAATTTGGCTTCATAAATTAATAGCTTAGGTATTAAGTCCTCGTGGGATCGATATTTTTTATACTACTTAAATGATACGTGCGCTTGCGTTATACGCGTGTGATTACGCCGGTCACATTCCAGTGTTCATCTTACAACCAGTCTTGTCACGCCTATTTTCCTTGCATATAGAACAAGACATTATTCTGTCTTTCGTGGATATACTCCCTACCTTTCTTGGCTCATCTATGTTCTTCCTTCTATTTCTTTTTGGTCTCCCACATAGTCCTTACTGGAGGAGGCTCAATTGCTATATTTGTTGATTCAGGCCACATTTTCATAATGGTCACATGTTGGATAAAGTGACCATAAACTTTTAGATAAGTGTCTTTGTGATATCATTTGGCAATATGTTCTTCAGGGTTCACATTTATTTGATACATGAAAAAAAATAACATGTGCACAAAGTATTCCTCTTAAACCCCATGACCTACAAGTGCATGTCTCATTCATTAAATCAACAGTGTGCCCATACACTCATTCCGTGACCTCGAAACCCGCACCACCATTCCATGTAATTTGGCACTTAATTTATATTTCTTTAATCTTTTCTAAAACATACATTGCCATGTGAGAGATATTTGAGACCCAAGTGCTTGCAAAGGCACTCAATGATGGGGTCAGGCGCAGCGGAAGAGCGCGGTTCGGATGAAATCATAGTTTAAAACTTTTTTAAACTTACCGAATAAATTATTCAATATCCAATATGAATAATCATTCATATTTCACCTAAAATTATTATTCGATATCAAATAACGACATAATTAATTTAGATGACATCGCGAAACTTTTAAGAAAACGTTTTTCCACAAAATAGCATAAAATGCATTTTTGACTGAACCGACCAACCAATACACACGGGGCTGCTCAGGTCAGCCCCAATAGTACTTGGGCAGTTCATGGGCTGCCCGAACAGTGACCAATTCGTTATTTGGACAGTCATCACCCGGTAAGCCCGAAACTCACCCGGTAACGTCGTTTTTCACCGTTTTCGTATATTTTCAATCCGAAATAATTTCCGGCAATTATTCTAATGCTCAATGCATATCCAATATATTTAAATAATATATTTTTCATCACCAAATTTTCAAAATTTCCAGATCTGATCTGGATGCAAAAAATATTCATTTTTCATGTTTTAAATCCAATTTTCTCAACATTAATCATATTACTATTAACACCAATCAAAGTCTCCACCAATGAAGAACTCAAGAACAATTCTAGGAGTTATAAGAGTGGTCATAACACTCTAGAATGGCAACAAATCATCAAATGAAAAAATTGAACTAATATTACATTAATATTACTCAATCTTACTTCATACATGTATCAAGCCTCCAAATCCATCCTCCAAATCAAAAAGGCCCAAAATTTAAGAAAGAAAGAAACCCTAGATGTTCAAGAACAAGAAACAAATTTTCTAAGCTTAAGAATAATAAAGACTACCTCACAATCTCCTAATTTCCTTAAGCGTTCTTCTTGATTTGATCACTCTCTCTCAAGTTTCTCTCAAGAAATATTTTGGAAGCTTTTCTTTGAGTGAGTTTCGGCCATGGCTTGAATTATGAAAGAGACAAATATTTTTTCACTTTAAATACTAGGGTTGGCCGAAATAGGGGATATTTTGGTCATTTTTATATTTTATTTAATCAAATTAAAGAATACAAATTCAATTTGATAACCTTTATCTTAAATGAAAAAGTCAAACATTTACACTTTAATCATTTCCAAATAAAAATATCATCTCAGATATTTATATTTTAATTACTTTAATTTTTTAACAATTAAATACTTAAATAATTATTTAAATATAAATATCTAAATATATGTATCATATTTACTTTAAATAATCAAAATACATATATTTGTGATATATGTCAAATACCTTATTTGACAATTAATTAATGTGTATTTAATAAAATCATATATTAAATAAAAATACACATTAATTAGGAAATGATTGAAATACCCCTTAGGCATGTATTTTTCGTTTAACCCTTAAATGATTCGAATTAACTCATTTAATCCGATAAATTATTATGAATAATCTCGCTAAACTATGCAAGTTGAGGTCATTGCATACGTATAATCCATCTGTCACATACTATCAATATTATACCGAGGATATAGATAGGAACGTCAAATCCTTAAGGTATAATATAGTCAACTTTCAAATTTCGATTTCTAAATAACACTCGGAACTCATTTCCGAAGTATACCACGACCATGGATTTACTAGATCTCAAATATGTACATGATACATATGTCATGTACACATGACTAACAGATTCTATCTAATACTCACAGGATATCATGAGCATGGGTCCACACCCAATGAGCAGGTGGAGGTCTGATCTATATAGATCGGTGATGTGATTGCCATCAAAGTCTGGAGGATGCCTCATATATCCACAGTGGTATCGCAAGTCAAATGACCACTATGCTACTCAACTCAAGAAGATTCTTATTGACGTTGATGTACCATCTATTAGGAAATCTTCGGTGAGCCGTTCAGTGTTTATCAAATAAACACCTAGAAAGCCACAGTAAGAGTTTTGAGGTATCTAAGAGAAACTTCAAAATATGATATGCATTATACGAGATATCCTGCTGTTATAGAGTGATACAACGATGCTAACTGGATATCTGATACAGTGGATTCCAAACCTACGAGTGGATTTATTTTCACACTCGGTGGTGCAGCCGTGTCATGGAAATCCTCGAGGCAAACATGTATTGTCTGATCTACTATGGAATCAGAGTTCATAGAATTAGACAAACTCGTGGAAGAAGCGTAATGACTTTAAAATTTTCTAGAGGATATTACAAATTGGCCAAAATCAGTGACATCGATAAGCATACATTGTGATAATCAATCGGCTATTAGGAGAGACCCAAATATAATGTATAATGACAGATCTTGACACATACGTCGCAGACATAATACCATATGACAACTACTTTCAAGGGGAATAATTTCTATAGATTATGTCTGTTGGTGTTTGTTAAGGTCCCAAGATCATAAACAAGCATGAAATAAGTGCGAATACAAATCAACGAAGTTTCAGAATACTCATATCGATCGGTTGAGCGACGCGCGAGGCAACAAAACTGATTTTCTGCCTCCATGGACTGCTCGGCAGTGACTGATCTGTAGCCCTCCAATTTTGGTTTTTGAGGTCCTTGAACAAGCTCCAAGCTTCGTCAAACGACTCCCGGCTCATGGTGGACTTCCCTATCACCTTCGCATGTCTCTAAGAGTGCTAGCTCTCTTGATATTTGCCACAAAAACCAAGCACTCTTGCTTCCCATCTCACGGTTTTTGCAAAACAGAAACCAGAAAATTTTAGCCCATTGGGCTTGTGAAGAAGAGATAGATGAGAGGAAGAGAGAGTTGTGTAATGTGTGGATTTTGTGTATCAAATACACTTAATGAATTTCAAAATCATTTACCACAAATTTGGCTTTACAAAAGTCAAATCATAAAAGCCACACCAACCTCCATCAATCAATCAATCCATCAATCAATCAATCAAGTGACAAGTTGTCACACCACTCAAAGTGACTAATGATTTGACGATTGATGTGACTAACGATTTGACGCTTGATTTGACTTGCGTTCCGCACTCGAATTCGAAATGCGAATGCGCTCACAAACAATCTCGGGCTCAGGTTCGGTAATTCCAAATTAATGAATTTTTCGTTGCGTCGTAATTAAATGATTACGCCTAGCGAAATCACTATTCACGTCGCTAACGAATTAATTCTAAATTAATTCGTTTGCCCGAATTAAAATCTAATTTTAATTCCGCATCGAAATCCAATTTCATTCAATATATCAAATATATTAATTAATCGATTAATTCCAAATTAATCGTTATCTCTCTTTAATTGATATTTTATCCCAGATAAAATATCTCCGTAATTAATCCCAGATTAATTTTCTATCTCTTCTAATTAATCCCAGATTAATTTAGAGTGTGAGTCATACGTCATCGGTGAATCTTCGGGAAGCGACCCATGAGATCCCCGGATATGTTGACAGTAAATTCGGTCGTCGGACTATCCGAACACGTACGTACCAAGTACGACGTTTTACCGATTTACAAGACAAGGTTGGCTTCTAGCAAAGCGCCATGCCTACCCAATTCTCCAGAAATATCCCTACATGAATAAAGGATCTATATCAGGCGTAGTATACGTAGTATCGTGTATGTCGATCCAGTATCGGATGATCACGTGCTAGGTCTGGGGCTGGAATTGTGTTTGCCTCGTACGAAGCACATGTCGGATGTCTGGTAACTAGTTTCTATAATCGGATAAACATGACATTTTCATTTTATCCCGATGACTGCAGTACTTAAGAGTACTAGTACCGTATCCTACGTGACCATCATCTCCATATGGCTGAAGTAATACTTCCGTCTTGACATCACACCCAACACACTACGATTCTCAATATACCCAGCATAGGCGTACACGGAACCTGTTAAAGCCTTGGACGACCGCAACCAAAGTATATTGATTGTCGCAAGTATTAGCGATGCAAGTCTCAGGTTAAGACCAAATACACCCACCCTGATTTCGGACTTCCATAGACACATAGTCATACTACCAATGAAATTCCGAGGGGGTCTATCCAGAGCGAAGCTGTTTCCCGTACCATCGGTAAAACACAACCTCCTATTACACTTGTATGCGTATCATATACCCAAATATATGAGAACTATGCCGTTGTGCCCTCACAACGCGCACAAGTGTAATACTAGTCTTTTACGTATTTATCGATGTCCAATCTCGATAATACTCTGACTAGGGATATTTAATGATTTATCCTTCGTGGACTGATACTGTCTCATATCATTCTCAGTCCAGGAACAAATCATAGGGACCTCCTATCATTTATATATCTAGGTGATCTAATCACAAATGATAAGAGTGCAATCTCCTTGTCACATAGTTAATTTGTACAACAACACCATGATCTGTACAAATAGTGACGCTATGGGTCATAATTGTCCAACAATCTCCCACTTGGCCTATAGCCAGTCACTCGAGTGTCTGACACCTGAACTATGTACGGTTGGCTTAAACTGCTGAGAAAAGGCTTTCATCAGCGGATTTTTATGATTATCATCTGATGCGCTTTATTCGATCATCACATCGCCACGATGTATGATCCGAACGAATCAGATGAATAGTCGAAGTATTTATCTGGATCGTTGATGAGACCATTAATTCTTTAGCCTGTGCTGACGCCTAGCTCAGGTGCTAACAGAATTATATCTAATCTAATTAGATTATTATCGACCCAGAAGGCTTCTATTGTTGCCTCAGCTGCAGCAATAACCCGCATTTGTTGTTTATTCGGTAACAGTATCTTGCTTGGAAGATTTCCAGCTCACTGTTCTGTTATTCAAACTGTATAGTACCGTTTGCGACTTATAGTCGTTTTTATCGGTTAGGAAACTTGCTACAGTGATCCCAGTCACTTCAAGTTCTCCATCTCCATATTATAAGACAGCATCCTTAGTTCTCTATGATACTAAGTATGTTCTTAACTTCAATCGAGTGACTATCACTCAGATTGGCCTGTTCGTGAATCCATATGCTCAAAGCGTATGAGACACCAGGTCGCGTACATTTTTCAATGTACGATTTCTCGGAGAGTTTTATGAAAGCCAAGCTTTCACCGATAGTTATTATGGGAATATCATTTCCAAGAAATGACATATTATCATTATTTTATAGGACATTATTGTTAGTGCGCTCCCGCTAACTTCCTTATATATATAAGAATCATTTCGTTTTGAATTAAATCATAAACCATTATGATTACATCAAAACGATAATTCCAAGAACATATGATTGCTTCAATCCAAACATGGATCGAATAACCTGCAAACCTTGTTTGCTAGTTTTTGTACGACAAAACCATCAAGATGTTGTAAACATCCTCTAAAAGGTTTCATTTTCAGGAAAGCGATTTTCCCGTTCAGCTGACATATTTCATAAATGAAACATGCAGCCTCAGCAAGCATTATCCAAATGGATTTACCGTGGCAACAGGTAAAAGGTTGAATCGTAATCAACACAATATTGATAACGATACATTTCCGCTAAAAGCCTAGCTTTATACGTTGGTATGTTGCCATCCATGTATGTCTTCCTTGAAGATTTATATAGTACCAGTAGGCACAATGCCTTGCGGTACATCAACTAGTATCCAAACTTGTTGATATACATGGAATCCATTTCGGATTCATTGCACTTTGCCATATTAGAGAGTCGATACCTTGTATCACTTCCTCATGCGTAGTCAGTTGGTATACCTCAATAAGATTGACATCTTTATGAGGTGAGATCAGAAACTCATACCCCAGGTTGTTTTCTGACTCTCTCCGACTACGCGGTTCTTGTGTATTCGAAGATTAATGGCAATAGTTTCATCATTGATGAACTATTTTGTGTTCCATTAGTACTCGGTGCCTGGAACAGTATTACTCCGATTTTCATCGAGTTTTACTATCCTCCCACTTACCACTGCATATCGGTATTCCTCTTAGGAAAACTGCATGGTGAGCAACAATCTAATTGTTCTCAAGTGAGTTGTATAAGTACAATACTTTGGTATCCCTAGGATAACCTACAATTCGGCACTTATCCAATTTGATTTTAGTTTGGTATCATCCAAACGTATGCCTAGCATCCCAAATCATCAGGAGTGAGAAACCCAGTTTTTTTCCTGTTCATATCTAATATGAAATATGTCAAACAGATTATTATGGAACCTTATTCTAAATAATTTCTGCACTATTAATGCTTATCCGTTGAAGGAAATGGTAGCTCAGAGCGACTCATGATTAACCTTATCATGTCCAATAAAATTCGGTTTATCTGTTCGGACACACCGTCAAAATGACGTGTTCCGGGAGGAGTCATCATTGGAAAATACTATACTCTTTCAAGTATATGAGAAACTTATTGCTTAAGTATTTTTATTACGGTCTTACCGTGACGGTATAATACTTTAGTCGATCTGTTTGTCTATTTCGTGTCGAAACTGTAAAAGTTTCTGATTTGTGTTTCAAAAGAAACACATAACCATAACGTGATGCCACATCCGTATAGGTCACGAAATATTCATATCCACCTCTAGCCTAGCTAGACATGGGCCCACTTGCTTCACTATGAACTAGGGCTAACAGATCAGTGACATTTACACTTTTACCAAGTAAATGTGTTTTAGGTACTTTACCTAATAAACTAGATTCTTAGACTTTATTTGAATGGAATCAAATTAGTCATAGTACCCACTCTTCGAAAAAGTGTGGATATACGATTCTTGTTTAATTGTGTCCAGACAACAATGCCACAATTAAGTTTCATCTGATCAAATCAGTTGAGCTATTTGTTTGTCATATTTTATATTCGAGATTTATTTATATTCAAAATATAAATGCTGTTATTCACATCTAATGTGTTTATTTCAATATCATCTTTATATAATAAAACACTTTAGTGTTCCGGAATATAAAGGTTCACCCGCAGCGGGTTAAACACTGATATAGAGATAATGTATCTAGTCAAACTAGTTACATTGTAACAGTTTCTAAATTTAGGTACACACCGAGGGTAGTTCCTTAAAATAAGGTATCTACGGTTAAAACAGTGACTTTCGTCCCGTTTCCAAATCGCAGATTAATCTCAAATGAAGTCAGTATCATGCTCACAGCAGATTCTGAACATCAGTATATATATATATATATCACACTAAGTATATAAAATCCAATTTTAATACTAGTAGTGAATATATTTATGACAAACATATTTGAAGTCAGAGCCTTGCTCGTCTTCAATTCCTTCATGTCTGCTTTGTCCAAACGGCAGTCACGCTTCCGCGATCCCGTTTGCCACAATTTAGGCAGATATTTTGGGATATGTCATTTATCTTCCTAGAAGATTATAATGATTTTGCCTTTGCCTATTTCAACACTCCAGAAGCCTTTGGCCAAGCCTCGGGTTTCTAGAATATCGAAGTAAGGTGCGCCTTGCGCTACTTACCTTATTGCAAATTTTGACTTTGTCTCATTGAGAATAGTCACACTCTCCAAGAGTTATTTATTGCAATTTAGTACTTCTAAGATTCTAAGGATAGATTCTTTGAAGATCCTTCAATTTCATTATCATACTTTAAGGATCTAATCCTTAGTTCTGATTCAGAAATTAAGGAATCTACTGCGACAAGCTTAATGGATTAAGCACTAAAGTTATCATTACATAAATCTTCCAAAGATTATGCTCTACTATTTGTTTAACTTCGGGCTTAGGCATAATATGTTATTTTATCAAATAAAGTAACTTATTATTTTCCAGGACCATCCGGAAAATTTATTCCCAATTTGAAAATTAAATCATTTAAATACATTTTCCCTAGGATTATGTTTTAAATGTCAATCTTTCAATTGTATATTGATTCTAATAGTCCAACTATTTAATCAACGATTTCTGGTACTTTTAAATATAATGATTATTATAGTCCAACTATATTAATCAACTATACTTTAATAGATAAAATCAATTATATTGATTACTATAATCCAGTTATAAAATCAACTATAAATGAAAAGTTTGAATATAGTCCAACTATTTATTAAAACAACATTTAAATATACTCCAACTAACATTTAATTTATTTGACGAATGATATTGTTTGAGCGCATATGGCAAGTAATTAAACGAATATTGCAAATTCAATTCTTGTCTCCCACTATTTTTCGGCGAGCCTCTAACCCTCTGTCGAGTACTCGGGAACCGTGTGTTTCCTAGCGGGCTAGGATCCCGTTAAATATCACACAATCTGGACTTTGGCCAACAAATTGTATGATAATTAACTAGGTAGATCGATTGGATCCAATCCAATTCCTAGAGACCGGTAGGGGGACATCCAAGTCCGAAAAACATATAGATATTATGCCAATACATCCAATGTATTACCTAACAGTTTTCCTCTGAATCAACTAAGCCTTGGCTTTGGCACAACAAACTTAGTGATCCCAGTTAAGCGTGACCCATTGACCATGGAAAGCTTCATAATCAATGTCGATGGACAAGGAGTGGTCTTGACTTTGCTAACAAACCACAACTTGGACAAGACACTGATATGGAACAAAGCTCTCGTGATTCAAACACATCATCGACGGACAAAGGCCTTGACTTTGGCCAACAAGCCAATGCAAGTCTCGGATCTTGAGTGAGAATCACTCAATGAAGGAAAAACGCTTAATATTTTGCGAGGGCTTTTCGCGTGCAAATTGGCAACCAATTTATTATCTTTGTTAAGGTCTCATCATCATACATCATTAATCATTAATCATGCATTCTAAACACATAATAAAGCGCATATGAATAAAATAATAATGATATGCGGATGGATATTTTACACATTGATCCTAGATCAAATCTCTCATTTTCTTTCTCCCGCTAGCACATGTATTACTTCTACCCGTTACACTACACTTCTAAAGAAACCTCATTACATTGAGGGGAATAGGTGAGAAGAGAATACAAAGAATAAGGAGGTAATAAGGCTGGACACGCAGGTCCAATTAATAAATCAAATTTATTACAATAATTTCTAAAATTGTCCCACCCATCTATATTCATCCGATATACAATATTCATGCATCGCAACCATGTATTCACACAAGCATGTTATCAATCAATCTAATCAAATTAATTAATCTGATAATTAGTGACCATCCAATGTTCAAACAACGATTTGATTTTGCTCGAGTCAAACTCGTTTTGCGAATAAGTACTCAAAGTACGAATTCTCGAATTAAATTAAACTAATAATTAAATCCAATTCAATATGCATTCAATTCTAATTGCTATTTAATTCCAAATTAAATACTACACTTTATTAACGAACCTTTACGACTTAAATTCCAAATTTAATCGCAACGGGTCTCAAAGCCCGATTAACGTCCAACGTTAATTTAATTAAAATCCAATGGACTTTCAATAATTTCTTAAGGCGTGGACTTTTGGTCAACACGGGGCAAACCGAAAACCAAAATCCAATCCGGGAATTACCCCATAAGCCCAGAAATCATTTAGGCCCATTAGGACCAATTAAACTTTAAAGGTCCATTAGTCGCATTTGGGCTTTATGGAAACGGTTTTGGGCCCAATTGGATCTAATCCATTTGGCCTAAACCTAACTTGGTACAACCAAGCCCAATAAGCCCAATAACAACTTTAAAAGCCCAATTTCACAAAATAGGCCCAACATAATTAAATCACAAAAATCCAATTTCCCAATTTAATTACATTAAAGTGTATAACACAATTAATCACCCAAATCAATATTTCCAAAACATTAATTTATACAATTAATCATGCTCAATTACAACAAAACATGTCCAACACATTTCATCAAAAATCAAACTCATTTCCATGCTCAACATGTCTCGGCAATTAGGGGAATTTTAAATCGATTTCGATTTCAATCCAATTGAATCCACAATCAATATTAAATCAACATTCCCGAATGATTCCAATTCATCCAATGAACAAAAAATCAAAAATTCCAAGACAATTAGGGCTCAAGGCATTCGGCCAACACAAGAATTTGGGGAAAATGTTCCAAACATTATTTCTTGAAATTGATCCAATCAATCTTCAACTCAACATGATTTAAGGATATTCAAACATCCAATTTAATCAAATCATGCTCAAAATCAATTTACCCAATTTTAAGCCCTAAATCAAATTCCATGCTCAACCTTGCTCAAGATACCATTGTTGGTGTTTGCTAAGGTCCCAAGATCATAAATAAACATGAAATAAGTGGGAATACAAATCAACGAAGTTGCGGAATACTCACATCGATCGGTTGAGTGACGCGCGAGGCAACACAAATGATTTTCTGCCTCTATGGACTACTCGGCAGTGACTGATCTGCAACCCTCCAATTTCGGTTTTTGAGGTCCTTGAACAAGCTTCGTCAAACGACTCTCGGCTCATGGGTGGACTTCCTTATCACCTTCGCATGTCTCTCGGAGTGCTAGCTCTCTTGATTTTTGCCATAAAAACCAAGCACTCTTGCTTCCCATCTCACGGTTTTTGCAAAATAGAAACCAGAAAATTTTAACCCCTTGGGCTTGTGAAGAAGAGAGAGATGAGAGGAAGAGAGAGTTGTGTAATGTGTGGATTTTGTGTATCAAATACACTTAATGAATTTCAAAATCATTTACCACAAATTTGGCTTTACAAAATTCAAATCATAAAAGCCACACCAACCTTCATCAATCCATCAATCAATCAAATCAAGTGACAAGTTGTCACATCACTCAAAGTGACTAATAATTTGACGCTTGATGCGACTAACGATTTGACGCTTGATTTGACTTGCGTTCCGCACTCGAATTCGAAATGTGAATGCGCTCGCAAACAATCTCGGGCTCGGGTTTTCTAATTCCAAATTAACGAATTTTCCGTTGCGTCGTAATTAAATGATTACGCCTAGCAAAATCACTATTCACGTCGCTAACGAATTAATTCTAAATTAATTCGTTCACTCGAATTAAAATCTAATTTTAATTCCGCGTCGAAATCCAATTTCATTTAATATATCAAATATATTAATTAATCGATTAATTCCAAATAATCGTTATCTCTCTTTAATTGATATTTTATCCCAGATAAAATATCTCTGTAATTAATCCCAGATTAATTTTCTCTCTCTTCTAATTAATCCCAGATTAATTTAGAGTGCGAGTCATACGTCATCGGTGAATCTTCGGGAAGCGACCCATGAGATCCCCGAATATGTTGGCAGTAAATTCGGTCGTCGGACTATCCGAACACGTACGTACCAAGTACGACGTTTTACCGATTTACAAGACAAGGTTGGCTTCTAGCAAAGCGCCATGCCTACCCAATTCTCCAGAAATATCCCTACATGAATAAAGGATCTATATCAGGCGTAGTATACGTAGTATCGTGTATGTCGATCCAGTATCGGATGATCACGTGCTAGGTCTGGGGCTGGAATTGTGTTTGCCTCGTACGAAGCACATGTCGGATGTCTGGTAACTAGTTTCTATAATCGGATAAACATGACATTTTCATTTTATCCCGATGACTGCAGTACTTAAGAGTACTAGTACCGTATCCTACGTGACCATCATCTCCATATGGCTGAAGTAATACTTCCGTCTTGACATCACACCCAACACACTACGATTCTCAATATACCCAGCATAGGCGTACACGGAACCTGTTAAAGCCTTGGACGACCGCAACCAAAGTATATTGATTGTCGCAAGTATTAGCGATGCAAGTCTCAGGTTAAGACCAAATACACCCACCCTGATTTCGGACTTCCATAGACACATAGTCATACTACCAATGAAATTCCGAGGGGGTCTATCCAGAGCGAAGCTGTTTCCCGTACCATCGGTAAAACACAACCTCCTATTACACTTGTATGCGTATCATATACCCAAATATATGAGAACTATGCCGTTGTGCCCTCACAACGCGCACAAGTGTAATACTAGTCTTTTACGTATTTATCGATGTCCAATCTCGATAATACTCTGACTATGGATATTTAATGATTTATCCTTCGTGGACTGATACTGTCTCATATCATTCTCAGTCCAGGAACAAATCATAGGGACCTCCTATCATTTATATATCTAGGTGATCTAATCACAAATGATAAGAGTACAATCTCCTTTGTCACATAGTTAATTTGTACAACAACATCATGATCTGTACAAATAGTGACGCTATGGGTCATAATTGTCCAACAATGTCAAATCGAAGGAAAACCTAGCGAATCCACTTACTAAAGGTTTACCTAGAGAGTAAGTTGAGAAGTCATCGAGGGGAATGAGCTTGAAGCCTATAAATTAAGAATTGTCACTGTGGAAACCCAACCTAGCTGACTAGAGATCCCAAGATCTAGGTTCAAAATGGACAACTGAAACTTTGTGCAATTCAAAATAAGCATTGTAGCGTTTTATACTCTTTCATATTCTTGTAATGACGCAGAGTGTTGTCTATCAAGGCTAGGATAAGCTAAGGATTTTAATGGTCACTATATTAGTAGGAGTTCTAATGAGGGTTAAAATATATTACCTCTTTATAGTAAATCACATATTTCAAGTAAGAAGTGAGGTCGCTTCCATGAGACTTTTTAAAGGCTGAATTCCCTAAATACTTGATGAATCCATGACCAATGTTCATGGCCGAAAAGAACACAACCGTAGAATGGGACATGGTCGAAGTGAAGTTGTGTGTTGGCAATTATCTTGGTTTACACCAACGGCAGAACAATTCAAGACTATGGTTACTGGTTTGCCAAGTAAATCTGATTTTCATTCACTAGGAAAGGTTCAAGGTGAAAGCTACCTATTTCGATGCAGCTTTATTTCACGGAAACTCACTTAAGTGTCTGCATTAATATTTAGAGAATTGTGGGAGTTTGTTGTAAATTCTATAAATATATAGTATGAATGTAGGAGGATCATGTCCCGTGAGTAGTGCCTGATGGGAAATGCACAAAAATGTGGGGACATGTCCTCTAAACTGAAAGGATGAGTCTATAGGCTTTAAAGGGCATAAGAGAAGGGGTATAACTCTTAGGAGAGTTACATCACAAACCAAAGGGTGCCCTTAAATGCACTCTTCCATGCCTATATATAGGAGCCTTGGGTTCATTATTAATATATCCAGAAAATATACAAGTTTTCCATTGTCTAAGAGATTCATTTTAAGAGTCAAGAGAGAGTTTCCACCATTTTTTCTCATTCAAGTTCTTGTGAAAGGAGTACCCCTTCTACAAGAAGCATCCAAGTGATCCTGGGAGAACGTTAGCCACCAAAACCATCCGTAGAGCACCAAGACGGGGCTAATAAGTTCTTAAGGACAGAGTCAACTCGACTTGGACTTCAATTTGATCATCATTTCTACATTTTCCAGGTTTTTCTAAGTTTTATGATTTATGTTCAAATTTGGCATGTTAGTGTACAATTGATTGAATGTAGCATGTTAATTTTCGTTTAATGACACATATTTAGCAACATATTCAATATTCTAAAAAAGTTATAAATACTCTTCTTCGTGGTCATATTTTAAAACCCGGACTGGTTCTTCGATCCAGAATGGCTAAAGGTCGATCGGGGTAATTAGTTAATTATATTTTATTTTATTACAAAAACATAAAAAAACATTAAATTAATAATAATAAAATTAAAAAAATACCCAAAAACCCGCTGAACCTAGAGCGGGTCACCAGTTCAGCGGTTGAACCGGCCGGTTCGACGGATTTTTGGCCGATTCAACTGCTAATTGGCTTTTTGAGGTCACCCGAACCGGATTTTAGATTGAATCCATATTCAACCGGTCCGACCTACCGGTTCAGCCCGAATTTCACATCATTGCTTCTTGGCAATTATCGTCGGTCTTTGGATTTTCTGTGTTTTTTAATTGGAAATACGATATATTTTTTTCCTGAAAAAAATGTATGCATATGATGTATTTCTTATAATCATTTTAAATTAGAGGGGTTGTACAGTATAAATTAATTTTTCATTATGGGACAATTGAATTATTAGCCAAGAACAAATTATTTGAAAACCACTTAATCAGATGTGTATTCTTATTTTTATGTACTCACTTTTAATATTGGAGAATATATCTAAAATTTTAAAAACTCACATTATTAAACAAGTTCAAGGAAACCACTCTTTGATTTTAAACGTATAAAGTAAAAACATTTAATTATTTAATATGCAACACTTTTCAAAGAAAATTCTAAACGTACAAAGAAAACTTTAAAGTATCAAATATGTAAGACTTTTCAGAAGTAATTTTAGAATCTCATTTAACATCAAAACCAGTTTCCCAATTCTTTACATTTTTTGTTGAATAATAGATATTACAATATAAAATTTTATTGATTGTGGTTTTCACCCCCTAAGAAGTCAGAATCTCGAGTAAGGGTATATATGGGATTTCCCATGAGGCAGAGGTGTCGTGCCCAATGAAGAGATCATAATTGCTTTACACCTGATACCCGACCCGAGGTGGAGAATTGTTCAGATGACTGAAGTAAAGGCCTCAAAACCGACCCGACCTGGTAGCTCAGTAGGGCAGGCTGACAGTTATTTCAGTTGCCCGACCCAGTTGGTCGGGTCCGGGTGTTAGTGGTATGATCAAGTCACGATGACGTAAGCCCTGCATGGGAACTTGCATCTTCCAAAGAGGTCTGACGTGACAAGAGCAGGTCACTGGCTTATCTTCTAGCACACGTTATTGCATGAGATGATAGATTACATGTTGTAGGTAACGTGTAGCAGATGGTATATTAGCTTGATTTAAAGAGATGTCAGGTGGCAGAGCTACTTTCGACAGAGCAGTTGCGGAAGGGAGTCATCACATTAATGGTGGATTCACGTGGCTGACATTATGAGATTGATGTAACAGTAGAATTTGCCATAGTATATAAAGGGATTCAGAATTCATTGTAAAATGTTGGCTAATTCTATTTCATTCTTCAATTGTAATAGATAGGAAAAATCTTAAGTGTAAGATTAAGCTTGTAAGAGGTCAGTCGACCGAGTTTGAGAGATAGGCAGGTTGGTCATTACCCGACCACGTTATAAAAGCTTTATTTTCCCTTGTGCCCGTGGACGTAGGTTGGATCCATTCCGTCGAACCACGTTAAACCCTCTGTCTTGTCTGTGTGTTTTCCATCTTTTGCTAAGTTTGCATTTGGTTCCCAACAAACCAAAAAAATTCACAGTTGAGATATGATTGTTCGAGGGGTAAGTTTACCGATTTGCCCCTGGAATCAAAATCAACTGTCAATAGTTGGCGTCGTTTGTGGGGACTAGTACTAAAAGTAACAAACATTGAGACGATGGCAGAAGATGAGAACCATAGATCTTCATAGGCTTCGACGACAGAGTGGATAGAGAAGATGGAAGCAGCCATGCAGAAGGAAATGGAAGCAACCCAGGCCTTTATGAAGGATATGATGGAGAAAATGAGTAAAAACTCTCCATTTCTCAGATAAAAACTTGTTTATCCATGCTTGTTTATTATTTGAGATTATTGGCTCGGGTATGCTTTAGTACCGCCGAGACCTTAGTAGTTTTCTAACTTCGGGTATGCCTGCCACGTGGAGGGAGAATGCCCCCGTAGCTCCGGTTATCCCATTGTGTATCATCGGGTATGCCGACCACGGGGAGGGAGAATGCCCTCATAGTTCCGGCTATCCCATTGTGTTTCATCGAGTATGCCGACCACGGGGAGGGAGAATGCTCTCGTAGCTTCGGCTATCCCATTGTGTATCATCGGATATGCCGACCACGGGGAGGGAGAATGCCTCCGTAGCTCCGGCTATCTCATTATGTTGTAGGAAACGACTTTCCTTAGCACGACGGAAGTTGCTTGTGGTGGCACCGGCTCCGGTATGGATCTTTAAATTTTCTTTGCATTCTCTCTTTGCTGTAGTAGCCGAAATCAATTATTTGTTGTCCAACACTTGGATCAACCACTCGATCTTCCAAAATATGACTCGAAACCAACAAACTGAAGTGTGAGCTTCACTCACAAAGATTAAACTCTAAACGATTTAGAGAATCAAGATGTCACAATTGATGTTTGGCTTTAGGAATTTCAAACACTCTCACAACACTTGTGAATGTTTGAACTCTCTCTATTTTCTCTCAAATCTTTCTCACAACACTTATGTGAATGTTTGTAAAATGTTAACCTTAGGAAGTGAGAGAAATGGTAGAGATTATATTCTCTTACACAAGCCAACTAACCTTGTCATTAAGCATCTAATGCTTTCTTGCAATGGCCAACACAAAAATGTGAATGTCATACCAAAACATAAGAAATGATAAGTTAAAGACAAAGACTTTGTCATTAAATATAAGAAATGATTAACTGTGTTGATGCTTTTATTGCTTTGCCAGGTGGCTTGGGTACATTGGAGGAAATTTTTATAGTACTATCTTGGGCGAACCTGAACATACACCAGAAACCAATTGGGCTGTTTAACGTTGATGGATTTTATGATTTTCTTTGTGTGTTTCTTGATGATGCCCGGAGAAATGGGTTCGTGTCAAAACCTTTGAAAGAACTACTCTTTACTGCCAGAACTGCTCCGGATCTAATAGACCAACTCTTAGCCTATGAACCACAAGTTGCTATCCTTTCAAAGATAAATTGGTCCAAGGACGATCGTGGTAAGAGGCATCGTGTTAATCTGGATCTTAACCTTTAATTTCTTGTAGATTTTCAGCTAATCAGGTACGACCTTCTTAACTCATCTTCTATTGTTTAAGACATTGGGGACAATGTCTCATTTAGGTTTGAGGGGGGGAATAGTTGATTAGTATCTTGTTTATTTTGTGTTATTTTTATTAGATTTTTAGTCCAAAATTTTTCAAAAAATACAAAAAAAAATTGAAAATTTTTCAAAAATTACAAAAATATTTTGCGTTCTTGTTTTTATTTTGACTAAAAATGTGAAATTGATAAGAGATAGCTGAGTAAGGAGTTTCCACTCTTGAGACGTATCTCAAGCCTATTTTCGAAATAAGTTAATTTTGGTTTATTTCCTTTTAAATTATTTAATTTGTAAATTCTCCATAAAACGGACTAAAATGGATCTTCATATGCTCAGTTGACAGGTATTATCAACATACATAGTAATATACAGACATGAGCTATAATTGAAAAGTTTGTAATATTCAGTGCTCTAGTTTAATTGGAGGAAGCATCTCAAAAAGCAATAGAGTAAAAAAAAAAAAAAAAAAAAAAAACGTCTGAGATCCGAGTTATTAAGTCTGTAAGGGTGTTTTAACACCTAGTGCCCTAAAACCAACTGGTTTGGGAGTCACTGGCTCAAAGCTCGTTACATGGATCAAAGATGCTGCAAAAATATATATATCTGAAGTCTGAGTAATTAAGTCCGTAGGGGTGTCTTAACACCTGGTGCCCTAAAGCAACTGGTTTGGGAGCCTCCGACCCAACACTCGCTACATAGACGGAAGATATTGTATATAAATAAAAAAAAATCAAAATCAAAGAAAAATCAGAAAAATCATTCCATTGCTACAAAAATGTGTGAAATCTGATAGAACTTTAGGACAAAAATATTACTATCTTATCAACTACACTTATGACTGTTGTGGGCAAAAATGAATTGTTTAATATTTTGTTGGTTTTGTATATGGAGAATGATAAATATAATCAGAGAATTTACTTATTCGGTAATTTAGAAAGAAAGAAAACAACTAGTAACTTGGAGTAGAAATTTCACCTGATTAGTCACTAACTTATTTATTCTCTTTTTGCTTGTCTTTTTGCTTTTGTGTGCATTAGTTTCACTACATTTTTACTTTTATAAAATGTTTGTGGGTATCATTGATGTAAACCCTCACGAGACTACAACTCGTCCACCAGGGACACCTAGGGGTTTAAAGGCTTGTTGCATACGCTAATGCAACCGTGATCCCTACGAAAGTGGCTTAGTTAAATTATGTTATTCTATGTTTTGCTCGAGGACTAGCAAAATATTAGGTTTGGGGGTGTGATGAGTGGTAAATCTATCACTATTTCTCACTCATTTAACCTAATACTTTGTATAGTTTCTTGAGTCTTGTGAATATTTTGATGTGTTTTGTGTTATTTTGTAGATAAATAAAGTTTCAGGACACTCTGGAGGTGATTTGGGCCAAAATAGTGAAAATTGGACGAAAAGGGCATTTTGGTAATTTTCCGCGTTGCGACGCCGAACAGTGCTAACGTGCACCGGGTCCACAAATCAGAATTTGAGAAAAGTTTGACTTTGCTAACGTGCACCGTGCCACGTGTCACCATCATAGCCGATCTGCTAACATGCGCCGTGCCACATGTCATCATCCTACGGTGCCGACAGTCGCCATCGCCACGTGTCGCCATATGTCACTCCACGTCATTGCCACATCATCGTCCACATCACCAGGTTGACCGAGTCAACATGCCACCTCACTGCCACGTCATCATCAGCCAATCAGGAAGTGCCACGTGTCGCAATTCTATGGTGCCGACAGTCACTTTGCCACGTGTCGCCACGTCACCACCACGTCAGCATCAATTATTGGCTCTCTAATCCTTATCTGACACGTGGCGGATAAGAATCTAGCCGACCAATCAGAAGCCGCCACGTGTCACAATAATTGAGATCCAACCACCCTGTCACGTGTCACCTCATCACCTTATCCATAATCTGCAACCGACGAACCAGAGCGTGCCACGTCGACATAATCTGGCTTCGCGACGCGAGATTGGCGTCACGATGCACGACCCCTACTGACCCCTATAAATAGAGCGCGAAATTCCAGTTTCAGTTGTACCACTCTCTCTCATCTCTTTGATGTAAAGAGGGAGTTTCTCTCTCTACTTTCTTTTAGTTTTTAGTTTTTAGTTTTGTAATTAATTTTAATTACGTTTTGTAATAATAGTAATTTACTTTTTTACTTTTTACAGTTTTTACTATTTACCATGAGGAGGTAACTTCCCTAGCTAGGGTGAAAGGTAATTCTTTTACTATTGCTATTTAGATTAATCTCCATTAAATATAATATATTCACTATTTAAAATATTGACTTAAAAAGGATACCGCCAGATTGGTCGGTTGGTAATTCATTTTAATCTGGTTTAAACCTGACTAATCAATGATACTGCCAGATTGGTCGGTTGGTAATTAAACTTTCTTACCGCCTATATGGCAGGTTCATGGACAAATCTTTTTACCGCCTTAATGGCTGGTTGGACTTAATTTGACTTAATCAGGATACCGCCTATATGGCTGGTTGGTAATGTTATCACAAGTTTATATATTATATTATGGGAGATATCTAAATTAGTAGTAGTAAAAGTAATTCCTTTTACCTTAGCATTTATTTTATTGTAATTTACTTTTCAGTATTTACTTTACCGCATTTTTACTTTATGTCTTTTATTTTCAAGATTTTTACTAGCCCTAGTTATGTGTTGTAACTAAATTAGTTATCTGGGGTTGTGATGACTTTTAATATCACCGGTTTATAAGGGGTTTTATTTATAGTTTGGGTATTTTAAAGGTTTACTTATTAAGTCTTAAGCTTAATGCTTAGATCACCAATAAGATTGATGTGGTAAATCTAAAATGAACTAGACATAGGGATTTTAGGTTTCAGCCTTAGACTTAATAACCCACGATCTTCCTTGAGGATAGATAACCCTTTAATAGATTTCCTTACAGGATAGACATATACCTGTCGGGCGGGGGTAGCCATAATTGGAACTTAAACTTAATGAATCCAGATAATTTGGTTGACATAGACATATGGTTCAATTGGGTTAAACTGGGTATTTGCGTCTGACCATCGACAGAGGCTTTTGCATAATTTAGTGTTCCAGGTTAGTAAACTGATTTATTACAAAAACATAAAATAATCACTTCATCTTTTAAATGATATTGGAAGAAATCACAACCCTATATAGTTTTTAATATTGAATTTTCTTAAATCAACTTTCGAATAATTTTATTTACTTGTTTTTTTTAAATTTAGAATCGTCACTATTTCAAATCAATCCAACAACATGTTAGATATTAGTAATCATTTGACCTCATAAAATTAATAGATTAGATATTAAGTCCTCGTGGGATCGATATTTTTATACTTGAACGATATGTGCGCTTGCGTTATACGTGTGTGTTTACGCCGGTCAAGTTTTTGGTGCCGTTGCCGGGGACTTATTTATCTTTCACTATTAGTTGTGGGGTTAGATACGTTACTTGTATCTAATTTCTTTTTACTTATTGTTTTTGTTTTCTTGTGTTTCAGGTTCTCAGAAACTACATGAGACGAACCGGAAGCTTTGAACTTTGACCGCTTGACCCAAAAATTGAAAGAACCATCAGAAAGTTGAGAAGGGAAAGGCGAGAAGGCCAAGAAGCTTTAGTCAACATGGAACCTGAACCTTTGGAGGTTGCACCACCAATTCCCATTCGAGACAGAACCATTCTGGTGGTTGACAGACTCATTTCCTGTATTGTACTTCCTCCATTACCAGCAAATGCGTGTGACATCAAAACATGCATTCAGATGATTCAGCAGTCAGTTCAGTTCGGGGGGAATGCAACTGAAGATCCTAATGCCCACATCAGTAACTTCCTGGAATTTGTGGCACTTTCAACTACAACAGAACATCAGAAGAAGCAATGAGACTGCGAGTTTTTCCATATTCCCTGAAAGACAGAGCTAAAGCTTGGCTACATTCACTACCAGCAGGTTCTATCACAACTTGGAACACTTTAGCCACCAAATTTCTTGCAAAGTACTTTCCACCAGCCAGAACCGGAAAGCTGAGGAATGAAATCACATCCTTTGTACAACAAGATTCAGAATCCCTCTGCGAAGTTTGGGAAAGGTACAAAGATTTGCCCCAGAAATGTCCTCACCATGAAATTCCAAAATGGCTTCAAGTCCAAACATTCTATAATGGACTTTCTGGAATAATGAGAACCACAATCGATGCTGCTGCTGGAGGAGCTTTAATGGCAAAATGAGAAGATCAAGCCTGGGACCTGATCGAAGAAATGGCCAACAACAATTCCTTGTGGCCAACAGAAAGGAGCATGATCCAAAGAATTGCAGGAATTTATGAAAGTGGAGCCAATACAGCAGTCAACGCCAAACTAGATCAGATATGCAAATTCATGGAGACTCTTACCACTGGATCCACAAGTTCACCATATGGAGGAGCACCAGAGTCGAACCAACTTGAAGAGACGGTGAATTATGTCAATAATTTCAATAGACATGGGAACAATCCATATTCCAACACCTACAACCCATGGTGGAGGAATCATCCCAATTTTTCATGGAGCAACAATTCAGGCCAACAGTAGAACTATCCACCACCTGAATTCCAGCAACAGAACAAAAGCCAGGAGCAGGCAAATGAACCAGGAATAACAGAAGTGTTGACCCACTTGAAAAAGATAGAAGCAAAACACGACTCTCAAGCAGCAAGATATGATACTATGTTTCAATCTCAAGCAGCAAGATATGATGCTATGTTTCAATCCCAAGCAACATTAATTCAAAGTCAATCTGTTTCTATTAAAGCACTGGAGAATCAAATTGGACAACTGGAAAATGCTCAGAATTACAGACCGCTAGGTACCCTTCCTAGCAACACAGAGCCAAATCCAAGAAACATGGGGAATGAGCAATGTCATGCCATCATGTTAAAAAGTGGTACTGAAATCAACAAAGATGTTGGAGCCAAAACAGCTGCTGAGGAAGTTCCAAAAGAAACAAAACAACAGATGGAGGAAAAAGAAGCAAAGTAAAAAGAACAGATCATTTCACCTCCACCTTTTCCTCAACGTCTTCAGAAGAACAAATTGGACAAGCAGTTTTCTCGGTTCCTGGAAATCTTCAAAAAGCTGCATATCAACATTCCATTTGCAGAAGCATTGGAACAAATGCCCAGCTATGCCAAATTCATGAAATACATTCTTTCACGAAAGCGGAGATTGGGAGATTACGAGACAATAGCATTATCAGAAGAATGAAGCGTTATCATTCAGAGGAAACTTCCCCCAAAGTTGAAAGATCCTGGAAGTTTCACTGTTCCTTGCACCATAGGAGAACATGACTTCAGTAAGGCTCTGTGTGATCTAGGTGCGAGTGTTAACTTGATGCATTTTTCTATTTTCAGGAAATTACAGATTGGAGAAACAATGCCAACTTCAGTCTCACTACAACTTGCTGATAGAACGCTCGTATTTCCAAGAGGCGTAGTTGAGGATGTGTTGGTCAAGATTGACAAATTCATTTTCCCAGCAGATTTTATTGTCCTTGATATGGAGGAAGATGCAGACGTGCTAATCATCCTCGGGAGACCATTCTTGGCTACAGGTCAAACCATTATTGATGTACAAAAAAGAGAATTAATCATGAGGGTACAAGACCAAGAAGTAACATTCAATGTTTTCAAGGCCATGAATTTCCCAAATGATGAAAAGAATGAGGAATGTTTCAAACTTGATGTGATACACAGTACCATTCAGAACTCCAATGCAATGTAAAGTTCTACTGACAAACTTAAAACATGTCAATTGCCTGTGGAGTCTAAAGATAAAGCGTCTTTTATACTGAAGAAGCCAATTCTTGCACTACAAGCAACAGAAGAGAAAAAGTTATACCAGCTCAACGAATTGGAGGAATTTCACAATCAGCCTTTTGAGGATTCCAAATTGTACAAAGAAAAGGGCAAGAAAAGACATGATGAGAAGTTAGTGAGCATACAACTGGAACTAGGGAAAAATGTACTGTTAAACAAATCAATAGTGAAATTCTTCCCATGGAAGCCAAAATCACGGTGGTCAGGTCCATTTGTGATCACCAAAGTTTTACCAGATAGAGCCGTTGAGATACATGATCCTGACTCTAACAAAACTTTCAAGGTTAAAAACAAGCGTGTCAAGCACTAATGAGGAGAATCATTTGAGCGACAAAAAGAAAGTGCTACACTTTCAAATCCAGCTTAACTTTCGAGAAGTCACGTCTAACTGACGACTCTAAACTTAGCGCTAGCAGGGAGGCAACCCATGTAATTTTTGTATATATTGTGATCTGGTGTGTTTTATTTTTGTGTGTTTAATTTTTGCAGGTTTAGTCATTTCAAGATGGAAGAAGCTCTCGCAAATCTTCGCAAGCAATTTCCTTCTCTCCCTCAAAAATCTCTGATGAAAGTCTACAAAGATCGCTTGGAACGGATGAGATTACTGATGATCAAAGGTATTCCTACTGACATTCGTTGGTTAATTGAAGCACGGGTCCGATTGGCAGGTGAGTCTTCTGACTCTTTTATTTCACATATGCCTAGCTTAGGAAGGAGCACCTATGCTAAAAAGAGAAGAGCCAAAAGAATGTGTGTTTGTTATAAATGTGCTCGCATGTTTTGTAATACTCGTTGTCATTCCTTAGGAATGGTGTCCGATAACCGCGAAGATAAGATTAACTTCATTAGGGATGACTTGAGTAAGGAGTCTTTGGATGACATATCTAAAACTCTTGAGATGCATCCTAGTGGATGTGTGTATCATGAAATTCGCATGTTATATGCACAATTCCAAAAGGAAAGACAAATGTTAAGTCTCGGGAATCTGACTCAAAAAGACCCTATTTGCCAATTTATAAGAAAATTTGATGGGAAGCTTGTCCCTGACGCATAGACGTCAATCAAGCCGTTACTTTTCTTGTAAATATTATATCTCTTTGTCTTTTCTTAATAATTGTGATTTGTTTTGTTGTTTTTCTTTTGTTTTCTCCGACAGGATCCAGACCTTTTGACTATCACGATATTATTTCGCTACTAATCGTCCTCTGGAAGATACTTGTGCTATTTTTACTCACCCTTTTTAGGTACTATAAATTCAGCCTGTCATTGCACTTTTGAAGGCATCCAGAGTTGAAAAATAAATACATAAAAAAAATGGAAGCCACTTCAAGAAGACGAGTTGAAAACATCTGTGTGTTTTGCGGTAGTAGTGTTGGTGTTAAGCCACAATACGTAGAAGCAGCACAAGAATTGGGTTGAGTCTTAGCTGCAAGAAATATGCACTTAATATATGGCGGAGGCAATCTTGGACTTATGGGGATCGTTTCAAAGGCCGTACAGGAAGGAAGCAGTCATGTTTTGGGAATCATCCCAAAACCCTTGGCAGAAGCAAATCTTATTGAATCATCAAACGGAGAGGAAATGATCATGCCAGGTATGTCTGAACGACTGGTAGAAATGATTAATCGTGCTGATGCTTTTATTGCTTTGCCAGGTGGCTTGGGTACATTGGAGGAAATTTTTATAGTACTATCTTGGGCGAACCTGAACATACACCAGAAACCAATTGGGTTGTTTAACGTTGATGGATTTTATTAAATCCAAAAAAGGTGTGAAATCTGATAGAACTTTAGGACAAAAATATTACTCTCTTATCAACTACACTTATGACTGTGTGGGCAAAAATGAATTGTTTAATATTTTATTGGTTGTGTATATGGAGAATGATAAATATAATCGGAGAATTTACTTATTCGGTAATTTAGAAAGAAAGAAAATAACTAGTAACTTGGAGTAGAAATTTCATATGATTAGTCACTAACTTATTTATTCTCTTTTTGCTTGTCTTTTTGCTTTTGTGTGCATTAGTTTCACTACCTTTTTACTTTTATAAAATATTTGTGGGTATCATTGTTGTAAACCCTCACGAGACTACAACTCGTCCACTAGGGACACCTAGGGGTTTAAAGGCTTGTTGCATACGCTAAATCCAACAGTGATCCCTACGAAAGTGGCTTACTTAAATTATGTTATTCTATGTTTTGCTCGAGGACTAGCAAAATGTTAGGTTTGGGGGTGTGAGGAGTGGTAAATCTATCACTATTTCCCACTCATTTAACCTAATATTTTGTATAGTTTCTTGAGTCTTGTGAATATTTTGATGTGTTTTGTATTATTTTGTAGATAAATAAAGTTTCAGGACACTCTGGAGGTGATTTGGGCCAAAATAGTGAAAATTGGACGAAAAGGTCATTTTGTTAATTTTCCGCGTCGCGACGCCTAACGTGCGCCGGGTCCACAAATCGGAATCTGAGAAAAGTTTGACTTTGCTAACGTGCACCGTGCCACGTGTCACCATCACAGCCGATCTGCTAACATGCGTCGTGCGACATGTCATCATCCTACGGTGCCGACAGTCGCCATCGCCACGTGTCACTCCACGTAATTGACATGTCATCGTCCACATCACCAGGTTGACCGAGTCAACATGCCACCTCACTACCATGTCATCATCAGCCAATCAGGAAGTGCCACGTGTCGCAATTCTATGGTGCCGACAGTCAGCGCCACGTCAGCATCAATTATTGGCTCTCTAATCCTTATCTGACACGTGGCGGATAAGAATCTAGCCGACCAATCAGAAGCCGCCACGTGTCACAATAATTGAGACCCAACCACCCTGCCACGTGTCACCTTATCACCTTATCCAAAATCTGCAACCGACGAACCAGAGCGTGCCACGTCGACATAATCTGGCGTCGCGATGCGAGATTGGCGTCGCAACGCGCGACCCCTACTGACCCCTATAAATAGAGCTTGAAATTCCAGTTTCAGTTTTATCACTCTCTCTCATCTCTTTGATGTAAAGAGGGAGTTTCTCTCTCTACTTTCTTTTAGTTTTATTTTTAGTTTATAATTAATTTTAATTACGTTTTGTAATAATAGTAATTTATTTTTTTACTTTTTACAGTTTTTACTATTTCCATGAGGAGGTAACTTCCCCAGCTATGGTGAAAGGTAATTCTTTTACTATTGCTATTTAGATTAATCTCCCTTAAATATAATATATTCACTATTTAAAATATTGACTTAAAAAGGATACCGCCAGATGGTCGGTTGGTAATTCATTTTAATCTGGTTTAAACCTGACTAATCAATGATACCGCCAGATTGGTCGGTTGATAATTAAACTTTCTTACCGCCTATATGGCAGGTTCATGGACAAATCTTTTTACCGCCTTAATGGCTGGTTCGACTTAATTTGATTTAATCAGGATACCGCCTATATGGCTGGTTGGTAATGTTATCACAAGTTTATATATTATATTATGGGAGATATCTAAATTAGTAGTAGTAAAAGTAATTCCTTTTACCTTAGCATTTTATTTTATTGTAATTTACTTTTCAGTATTTACTTTACCGCATTTTTACTTTATGTCTTTTATTTTCAAGATTTTACTAGCCCTAGTTATGTGTTGTAACTAAATTAGTTATCTGGGGTTGTGATGACTTTTAATATCACCGGTTTATAAGGGGTTATTTTATAGTTTGGGTATTTTAAAGGTTTACTTATTAAGTCTTAAGCTTAATGCTTAGATCACCAATAAGATTGATGTGGTAAATCTAAAATGAACTAGACATAGGGATTTTAGGTTTCAGCCTTAGACTTAATAACCCACGATCTTCCTTGAGGATAGATAACCCTTTAATAGATTTCCTTACAGGATAGACATATACCTGTCGGGCGGGGGTAGCCATAATTGGAACTTAAACTTAATGAATCCAGATAATTTGGTTGACATAGACATATGGTTCAATTGGGTTAAACTGGGTATTTGCGTCTGACCATCGATAGAGGCTTTTGCATAATTTTGTGTTCCAGGTTAGTAAACTGATTTATTACACAAATATAAAATAATCACTTCATCTTTTAAATGATATTGGAAGAATTCACAACCCTAGATAGTTTTTAATATTGAATTTTCTTAAATCTACTTTCGAACAATTTTATTTACTTGTTTTTTTAAATTTAGAATCGTCACCATTTCAAATCAATCCAACAACCTGTTAGATACTAGTAATCATTTGACCTCATAAAATTAATAGATTAGATATTAAGTCCTCGTGGGATCGATATTTTTATACTACTTGAACGATACGTGCACTTGCGTTATACGTGTGTGTTTACGCCGGTCATCATCATACAAGTATAGAATGGACCGCAGCTATAGATAAACCAAAAACAAAATACCCTCTTTGTTTGCTCTCTACGGACTATTTAGATTACTAACTTCAGACATAAACCCTCTTATGCATCAAACATACACTAAGTCTGAAGGTACAATAGTAATCAAGGTAAACAAGACAATTGGACAATATGCGATATAAATAAAACAACTTTAATAAAATGAATAATGCAATTATTATTATTACAATAATCAATTCCATTTACAATACATGAAGATCTAGGACATAAATCCCAACAATCTCCCACTTGGACTAGAGCAAATGGGACATGTCATGTAATCCTAAACCCTTTAGGTGACCTTCAAACACTTTAGCCGACAAGGTCTTTGTAAACGGATCAGCCAGGTTGTCTGCGGATGGAATCTGCGTGACAGTGACATCTCCTCTCTGCACTATCTCCCTGATGAGGTGATATTTTCTCTCAATATGCTAACCCATCTTGTGGCTTCTTAGTTCTTTGAAGTTCGTCACTGCACCACTATTATCACAATAAAGTGTGAGCAGTTTATCCATATATGGAACAACTTCCAGATCTGCCAAAAACTTACGGAGCCAGACTGCTTCTGTTGCTGCTTCACAAGCTCCTACATATTCAACCTCCATGGTGGAGTCATCAATACAAGATTGATTTATGCTCCTCCATACTATAGCCCCACCACCTAAGGTGAACACTGATCCAGATGTTGATTTCCTAGAATCGACATCCGTCTGAAAATCAGAGTTTGTATATCCTCTCAGAATCACATCATGACTTGTATATACAAGCATATAATTTCTCATTCTCCGAAGATACTTGAGAATATGTTTCACCGCTACCCAATGATCTAATCATGGGTTGGATTGAAACCTACCGACTACTCACATTGTAAAATTGATGTCCGGTCTCGTGCATAACATAACATACATAAGACTTCCAACTGCTGAAGCATAGGGTATATGTCTCATCTCCTCAACTCTTTGAGGTATCTTATGAGACTGTTCCTTAGACAAATGAATTCCATGCCTGAAAGGTAAATTACCTTTCTTGGAATTCTGCATACCAAATCGCACAAGAATCTTGTCGATATAGGTTGCTTGAGACATTACTAACAGTCCTTTCTTGCGATCTCGAATGATCTGGATCCCAAGTACATAACTTGCCTCTCCCAAATCTTTCATTTGGAATTGGTTAGCTAGTCAGATTTTCACGTCTGATACTATCTTTACTGTTGGGTTCAATCGGGGCGGCGCAGCAGAAGGAGCGCGTTTCGGGCGAAATCGTAGTTTAAAATTTTTAAACTTACAAATAAATTATTCAATATCAAATATTAATAATTCATTCATATTTCACCTAAACATATTTATTCGATATCATATAACTACATAAATAATATAGAAACAACGCGAAACTTTTACGAAAACGTTTTTCAGCAAAATAGCATAAAACGCGTTTCCGGCCGAACCGACCGACCAATGCTCATGGGGACTGCCCAGGTCAGCCCCTAAAACATTTGGACAGTACGTAGGCTGCCTGAACATTGACAAGTTCGCTGTTTGGGCTGTCGTTACCCGGTAACTCCATTTTTCACCGTTTTCGCTTATTTTTACTCCGAAATAATTTCCGATAAATATTTTTCTTGGGCAATTAAAATAAAATAATTTATTCTAATTACTCAGTAAATAAAAACTGAATTTTTATCAGAAAAATCAGATTTATCATTAATTACAATAAGATCCCAAAATTTTACAATTTAATCATTTTAGTTTTTAAATATGTCAATTACATATTTAATTGATTCCAAATCAATCCCAAAATAATTTTTACAATTTTGCAACAAAACCAGAAACTTTTCCAGATTTGCGCAAACTGTCCAGTAATTTTCCAAAATTACGAAAACAGCCCAGAACTTTTCATTAATTGTAATTTGGCCCAATTTATTCAAAACACATCAAGATCAAATCCAATCAATCCCAAATTTGACATACATCAAATATACATCAAATTATAACATATATATGAAAAGCCCCAAAATTTGAGTGGGTTAAGAATCCTAATTTCACAAATTACTCAAATTGGACAATTTACATTAAATTGACAAAATTCAATACTTTAATCTTCAAATTACCACACCAATTAAATCTCACCATCGTGAAATTAATCAAGAACAATTCTAGGCTAATTATGAATGGCTAATTAACTCTATAATGGCAACTTTAATTTTTAATCAATTTATTAAGCTTAATTACACTAATTAGCTTTATAAATTAATTATACATGCTAATCACATCCAACAAGCTTCCAACAAATTTAATTACAAACTTAAGAGTATAGAGATCAATCTTAACAACACAATTGAAGAGAAGATTAATAGAAACAATTTCTATCTTAAAGAAAATTGAAGAGTACTTACAAAAATTTCCAAAATAAGCTTTCCCCTCTTATTTTCTTTCAAAACCTCTCAATTCTCTCTTTGCAATTTTGTTTTGGAAATGTCTTAATGTTGTTTGTTGTTTGTTGTTTTTGGGCGTGTATATGCCCACTGGAAATTGAAAACCAAAACACCCCCCTTTTGAATTTTCATTTGGCCGATTATTGGCTTAAAAACAAATAACAATTATTTTTCTTTTTGTTTGATTTTAATTGGAACAAGTTTTGCTTTAATAAAGTAACAATTATCTTTAATAAAGTAAACCAAAAGTGTTCCAATAATATCAAGCCAAATAAAAGTAAAATCATTACAAAAGATATTTATTTTATTAATTAATTTAATTATTTAACAATTAAATAATTAAATAATTAAATACAAATATCTTAAATATATGTATTATATTTACATTAAATATCTCAAATACATATATTAATGATATATGCCAAATACCACAATTTGATATTTAATTAAAGTGTATTTTAATAATATCAAATATTAAATACAAATACACATTAATTCGGGAATGACCGTTAGGTCCCGATTGCATGTATTTTTCGTTTAACCATTAAACGAGTTATAAATAATCAGTATTATTCATAACAGTTGCCCTAGTGCTCTACGAGTATATTTCATTAGTGAGACTCTCTAGATTCAGGCATATCCGTCACGAAATCTAATTTCGTGTCCATAATTCACCCACCCGTAAATTATGACGACCACGGATAAACTCATTGAATCATACAGGTCGAGGTCACTGCATACGTATAATCCCTCCGTCACAGGTATCCGAATTATCCCAGAGATATAGATATAAACGTCAAATCTCTATAGGAATAATCTCGTCGACGTATCTATTAGCAATTTCTAAATTAACATTCGAAACTCATTTCCGAATTGTACTATGGCTATAGATTTAACAGATTGCTAATCACATGATGGACTACCTATGCTCTGTACACAGAACTGACGGATCCTTTCTTGATACACACAGGATATCATGAGCATGAGTCCACACCCAACGAACATGCGGAGGTCTGATCTAAATAGATCGGTGACGTGACTGTCATTCTAAGTGTGGAGGATAACTCATATATCCACAGTGGTATCTCAAGTCAAAGAATCACTATGCTACTCAACCTGAGAAGATTCCTATTGACGTTGGTGTACCATCTATTAAGAAATATTCGGTGAGTCGTTCAGTGTTTATCAAATAAACACCTACACGTCTATACGAGTCTCCCAAGACTCATAGTTCATTGGGATAAACCATCGGATCAAGTCCGATATACGACATGTACTGGTCTCAACGGATTTTATTAACCGACCCGTGTCAGTAAATCTTGACCAGGAACTTAATTTAAGGATATACAACTTATAGTGATACTTCCCAATGTCAATTACAAGCTATGTTGTAACTGTGCACTACGTTGTAAATCCTAGAGTCTTTGTCTAATATATATACATATCACTAAACTAAATTTAGTTTCAATCTAATCGAATACGTATATAAAAGACAAGAGGTGCTTCCATTAAATTAGTAATATTATGGAAAAAAGTATTGCTCGTATTCATGAATCAGACATAAATACGATCCGAATTGGAGCTCAGAGCACTAACCCTAACACTTTACATCATTCCCAATGAGTAAAATATCATCGACGTATAACACAAGGAAAACCACATTCCCATCAATGATGCGCTTGTAGACACAAGGCTCATCGATGTTCTGCTCAAAGTTATAAGACTTGATCGTAGTATCAAATCTTATGTTCCAAGATCTAGATGCTTGCTTAAGTCCATAAATGGACCTTTACAACTTGCAAAGTTTTTGCTCTTGACCTTGGGTAATGAACCCCTCTGGTTGTACCATATAGATACTCTCATCAAGATTGCCATTCAAGAATGCAGTCTTGACGTCCATTTGCCAAATATCATAGTCATAATATGCGGTAATGGAAAGAAGAATCCTGATGGATTTAAGCATGACTACTGGCGAGAAAGTTTCTTCATAGCCAACTCCCTCTTTCTGGGAATAACCCTTTGTCACTAGCCTAGCCTTGAAAGTCTGTACTTTCCCATCTATTCCTCTTTTTCTCTTGTAGATCCACTTGCAACCTATGGGTTTTACTCCATCATGTTGGTCTACAAGTTCCCAGACTGAGTTAGAGTGCATAGACTCCATCTCGAGGTTCATGGCTTTGAGTCATTCCTCTTTATCAGTATCTTTCATTGCACTACGATAGGTCAATGGATCATCTATACCATCACAAGATGCAACAACTTGCATCTCACCATTTCCTAGATAGCGTTCAGGTTGTCTTACAACCCTCCCACTACGTCTAGGTGGTATGGTATCCTGATAAACTAGCATCTGACTTTAAGATGTAGAAGGTGTTATGTCTTTGTCAACATTTGACAATGATGTACTGGTCGTACCAGCAAGTAACTCTTCAACCTTTACTTCGAGGTTTGAACTCTCTCATATAGTCCTCCTTAAGAAATGTAACATTTGTCAACACAAATACTTTATTATCTTCTGGACTATAAAAGAATCCACCCATAGTTTCCTTAGGATAGCCTACAAATGGGCACACATGTTAACGTGGTTCCAACTTTGTAGTATTGTTCTTTAGCACATGTGCTGGACACCGCCATATGCGAAAATACCGTAAACTAGCTTTACGACCATTCCATAACTTTAAGGGAGTCTTAGGAACAGACTTAGAAGGAACTACATTCAGTATATACATTGCAGTTTGTAATGCATACCCCCAGAATGAACTAGGTAGAGTGCTATAACTAAACATTGATCTCATCATGTCTAGTAGGGTGCAATTTCTCATTTCTACAACACCATTTTATTGTGGTGTTCCAGGTGCTGTGAGATGTGAAATAATTTCACGCTCAACTAAGAATTCCTTGAAATCTCTATCAAGGTATTCTCCTTCACGATCTGAGCATAGAATTTTGATGCTTTTACCTAACTGGTTCTCAACCTCAGCACGATACTCTTTGAACTTTTCAAATGTATCTAACTTGTGCTACATTAGGTAAACATACCCATATCTGGAATAATCGTCAATGAAAGTGACGAAGTATTCAAAACCACCTCGGGCTTTTACATTCATCGGTCCATAAACGTCCGAATGTATTAGCTCAAGTGTTTCTTTTACTTTTATCCATTTTCCAGTAAAAGGTCTTTTGGTCATTTTTCCTTCTAGACAGGATTCGCAGACATGTAAAGTACCAAGTTTTAACTGATTTAAAACTCAATTCTTAATTATTCTATCTATCCGGTCAAGGTTAATGTGACCAAGTCTAAGATGCCATAAATAGGTATCATCATGAGAAATCTAATGTCGTTTAGTTTTAGATCTTTCAATCTTAAATATTTCAGTATTAAGCAGTGATTCATGCATTAACGGCCTTAATACATATAGATTATTTTTGGAGTTTCCCGTGCATATATTTAATCCATTTCTACTAATAATAACTTACTTATTTTTAAATGAAATAGAAAAACCACATTCCATAAGTTTTGTTACAGAAATCAAATTCTTTCGAAAACCAGGAATATATAGCACACCATTCAAACATAAATAACTTTTATTAAAATTCAAATTTGAAAATCCCACTGCTTTTGCTGAAACTGCATCCCATGTCCCAACTCTCATGGTGAAGCTACCTTCAGCAAGGTCCTTCCATGAGTCAAGTAGCTGCAAAGAACAACAAACATGGTTAGTGGCACCAGAATCAACAATCCATATGGATTTATCATCCTCCACCAAAAGAGACTCAATGACAAGTAAATCGTATTTACCTGTATTCTTCTTCTATTTAAGCTCAGCAAGGTATTTCAGACAATTCCTTTTCCAATGCCCTTGTTGTTCACAATGGAAACATTTCCCTTTGGCATTGGTTCCTTTAGAGCCTTTGTTGTTCTTCTTTTTCATTGGTTTTGCCTTTGCCTTCCAATTGCCTTTCTTCTTCTTCTTTGCAGATTTAGAAGATTCGGCAACATTTACCTAGGTATTGGACCTACGAGGACCATTCATAACGGACTCGTAATTGGTGAGCTCATTTAGCAGTTCAGTCAACGTAAAAGTCAATTTATTCATAAAACATATGTTTTTAAACTGTAGGAAACTCTTCGGAAGGGTTTCCATGATCATTGTAATATGGCTTTGCACATTGATACGTGCACCATGGGTTTCAGCCATATTAAGATGAGACATCATCCTTAACACATGGTCTTAGACTGATGTGTCTTCCTTCATTCTAGCAGTCAATACACAGAGACTATTGTCTCATGTTGTTGCCGGTCTGAAGGTTACCCAACATGTTCTGTAATGATTGTATAATCAATGATGATGTCACCATAGGCTCATGCTGTGCAGCAAGAACCTCAGACATGGATGTTATCAAATAGCTATGGCTTTCTCATCAACTTTAATCCAATTATTATAGGCATTACGTGCAGCTCTACCAGTATTTGGTGCTGGCTCATGAGGACATTCCTCCATTAGGATAAATTTAAGGTCTTCGCAGACCAAAATAACATTCATATCACTTTTCCATTTAACATAATTATCCCCGGTTAATTTTTCTTGTTGTTTGAGAATTGAGATTATTGCAGATGCCATGGCTGAAAAAATAATAAACGTGCATTCAACATTCATTCGTCGCATATTAAAATTGTCAAACATTTAGGCATAAAATTAAACATGATGCATGATCAATGTATAATGAATTAGAAACCTAAAAGAATTACTATGCCACGGTTATCTATCATCCCACAAATAAGTGTCGTCGTATGGTAGGTCAAGTATTCGCATGATAGACTGAGACATTCTCAATTGATTAATATATCTGAAATAACTCTTATTCCTATATTAATCAACTACCATTATTTTGATCAATGAAGCTTTGATTAACAACTTAATCATTCATTTGTGAGTGTGACCCATCATTACGGAACCGTTGGACTTAACTAGTGAAGTGCCGCTGTAGGGTAGGTCAAATCACCAGATACATCTATAGTCTTTATCCTTTCGGATCTAAACCTGATATTGACCCAAAAAGGACACCATCCGTAGGGGGACGAAAGCAAAGCCGTTTTGAGGCGCCTATTGAATCTCATGTTTCTGGATAACAATGGAGATCGTGGATATATTGTGGTATAACCCTCTCCCACTCACTATTTAGAAGTATAAGGTTTCTATCTTACTAGTATCTTATGAATTTTAGATTATGCTCGGCTAAAGTCATAACCTTATTAATACTAGTTGATAATTTAATGATCTAACTAATTTTAAATCTTAAAATTTTATTCACTAATCCTGATCAGTCTCTACTAACCAATTAACTTAATTAAATCAAGTTGTTATAGTGATCTAATCAATTTAACATTTAAATTATTAGTCCACGAATAGGTTTTAAAATTTAGAATTCAACGAAGAGACCAAATGTCATTAAACCATTTAATCGATAAAAGCACATTATTTATTCCAAAAGTACGTGGTATTGTATCCCGAGTGCAGACCATATTACCGTCCATTCGGAATCGTCTATGGAATTTACGTCCAGGTTTCCATCTGATATACCAAGGAAAATAATGTACTCATAAGGTCCATTTGTTCTAAAACTTGAATTCGTAATTTTTAAACCTTTAAACCAATTAATTTTATTAATCTGTTTGCATGCATCTTATATTCTTTTTTTAACTTTTAAAATTACATAAAATCATATTTTATGGCTTGAATATCATGCATGTCTACATGTTATGGCATGTGAAAATGCAAGAGTAGGCACCCTAGGCTATATGACATGTTAATAAATAATTTAAAACATACATCATAACCCAGGTCTAGGCGCCGCGACGCGAACTGGTGGGCGTCGCGTCGCCCAAAAAACCAGAACCTGAAAAAGCATCAGGTTTGTGCCGCGTCGTGATGCGAGGAGACCTATGTCGCGACGTGATCGAGGCAGTAGCCTCACTTCTATTTTGTTGGTCGCGTCGCGACGCGCTAAGGGTTTGTGTCGCGACGCAACCCAGTTTCCAGGGGCTGGTAATTGCAAAAACAAACATATATCAAATTGCGTTGACCAGACTCTTATTTTTCTATACTAATCTAATTAGTACAATAAATCCAAGGCATCTATTGGTCTTCAAAACTTGTTCCATGGAGTGTTGTTGAGTTCTTTGCGGAATTTCTTCGTCAAAAGTCCTTCGCGGCATCGGCTCTTCCAAGTTACAAATAGGGTTACATAATGAACTTATTACAAAGGAAATGAACTTACAACACTTGAAAGAATATGACCTTATGGTTTAAACTTACAACACTTGAAAAATATATGACCTTATGGTCTTACATTTCCAATGCTAAAAACAAGAGCCGGAAAAAATTACGATCAACGCAATACATTCATCACATGAATCAAAAGTAAACATTCATCACATGAACATTAAAAACCATTCATCTCATGAATCTAATTGTGCCTACTCATCACAACATGCATTCTAATAATCTATATCTCATATAAATTATTAAAACTAAAATGAGAAGGGTTAATAAAACTTTTCAACCCTAAGCTCTCGATGTCAATTGTAGGAAACGACTTTCCTTAGTGCGGCGGAAGTTGCTTATGGTGGCATCGGCTCCGGTATGGATCCTTAAAATTTTATTTGCCTTATCCCTTTGTTGTAGTAGCCGAAATCAATCATTTGTTGCCAACACTTCGATCAACCACTCGATCTTCCGAACTATGACTCGAAACCAACAAACCGAAGTATGGGCTTCACTCACAAAGATGAAACTCTAAATAGGGGTGGCAAAACGAATCAACGAATCGAATTCGTGACGAATTCTAAACGAATCGAATTGTAATGCACTAAATTCGAATTCGATTCGTTTATTAAACGAATCTTGATATTAGGATTCGGATTCGATTCGTTTAATAAACGAATATTCGTATTCGATTCGTTTATTCGTTTACATAAATCAAATGAATCGAATCGAATTTATTATTCGTTTACTATTCGCATCTGATTCATTTACTATTCGCATCCGATTCGTTTACGCAAAATTAAACGAATCAAATTTTGTATTCGTTTAATAATCGAATATTCGTATTCGATTCGTATTAGAAAATTCAAATTATAAATTAAAAATTCTTACAACAAACTCCAAAATTCAAATTTATAAATCAATTACATCATTTTTCCTCACTAATATACTACATAAATAGCCTTCTACATTGTTCTCCTTGCTACAATTCTTCGAAACTCCATCATTTGTAGACACTATCTTCTTAGCTGCATGATTAAGACATCAAATTAAGCTCATAAAATTACTCAATTCTCCAATTTTAACAAAAATAAAAATAAATAAATAAAATTTTAGAATGTGATAGTTTTTAAAACAATATCAGTTTATTTTTTTCAATTTCTCAACAATCAAAGAAAGATTAAAACAAAGAGAATTATGAATAAATATTAACTGACCTCTAAGAATAGCACGTCAGCACCACAGCCTCCACACTCATACACAGAGTAATCAGGTAGCTCTGGTAGCAATTTCTGCATTTTGGGCAATGAACCAACTGAATCTTGGATGCTTCAGTAATTTTTATGTAGTTAAAACGAATACCCAGAATCTTAAAATAGAACAAAACTCAATTAACAAGTTAAAACAACTTCAATACCCGCAACTACATAAACAAAATAAGAAACTTTTAAACTCTAGTCATAACTCATAACACATCAACGGTTTCTTCTACTTTCTTATCAAAATAATGAGCAAAAGTATCACATGCACAAGATTCTATGAATGACACTCAATGGTTACTGAGTAAAAATTTCCTCATTTTCCATGAGATGTCTTCCTGTTGTTTTTTCTTTACACAGAGAAAGGAAATCACAAGAAGCAAAGAATTTTAGGTTTGAGAAATGAGAGAGGCGGCTGGTCACTAGTGAGAAATTTTAGATTTAGGTTTGAGAAATTTTAGAGGCGGCTAGGTTTAGATTTTACTTTAAATAGTTAAATTTTTAGGTTAAATATCAGTAATTACTAAAATATCCTTCGTGTTTAATAAATATAATCAAGAAATTTAAGGTAAATTTGTAATATAATTAAACGGGTATTAAACGAATTCAATTCGGATTCGATTCGTTTATGATTCGTTTAATAAACGAATCCTAAACGAATATATGAATTGATGAACTCAAATTCGGATTCGATTCGTTTATTAAACGAATCGAATCGAATCGAATTGACCCATTTATTAAACGAATCCATTTTTCCAAACCCATATTCGCTTTAAAGAGAATCGAATCGAACGAATAAACGAATCCTGACCCAAATTGCCACCCCTAACTCTAAACGATTTAGAGAATCGAGATGTCACAATTGGTGTTTGGCTTTAGGAATTTCAAACACTCTCACAACACTTGTGAATGTTTGAACTCTCTCTATTTTCTCTCAAATCTTTCTCACAACACTTGTGTGAATGTTTGCAAAATTTTAACCTTATGAAGTGAGAGAAATGGTAGAGATTAGATTCTCTTACACAAGCCAACTAACCTTGTCATTAAGAATCTAATGTTTTCTTGCAATGGCCACCACAAAAATGTGAATGTCATACTAAAGCATAAGAAATGATAAGTTAAAGACAATGACTTTGTCATTAAGCATCTAGTGCTTTCTTTCAATGGAAAACACATAAATGTGGAGGCCATACCAAAGCATAAAATGCATTAGCTAATGACAAATATATTAGGTGTATACATGCCACCTAATAGACATAATTACTTGGATGACATGGTAAGCCATATGACTTTGTCTCCAATGGTAAATAAAAATCAATATCTTAATAATGATTTATTTACCTTCAATTATGTTATAATAATTATCTCATAATTATTACTAACATGATTATCTCATAATCAAGACTTGATTATCTCATAATCAAAGAATTCTAGAAAACATTAAGTTAAACTAATTTAACATAGTTTTCATTTGTGACAATAAATATTATTAATCTCATTAACAATATAATTATAAAGTGAACATATAATTAGACAATCTAATTATATTATGTTTGCTACAGTTAATGGAGCTAACACGAGGACCAAATGGACCTACGGTTCCGAGCTCCAATAATTTCGAAATTTAATTAAACTCTTTAATCAAATATTACGAATTATTAACTCTGCGTTATTCCACTAAAAACTCGAAATTGAACTTTCGTTACCGTAGATGGATAAAATAAACCGAACTACTTCGGTGTCCATTGATATAGTCGTTACATATGTATATAGCCCTTTCACGAATATCTCATAAATAGAGCCGGGTCAAAAGTCCGTTAAACCTCTCTAAATATTTTATCTCTTAAGCATCATTGATTCTATAATGAACAATTAATTCATAACAATTATGAATATAAAACTTTCGATTCGCAATAGAAAAGTTGAGCGCTCAAATTATTCAAGTCTCGAATCAACTATTAAAAAAATATATCTTTCTTCTCTCGTAAGAAGGAGTGAATTCCATATCTACGTAAAACGTTCACAGCTACACACCAAACCATATCCCCAAAATACGTAGTTATTGGCCGAGAATGCAACATCAACCTCACCATAGTAAATCAAAGGACATAGCCTATCATGCATGAGTTCGTAGTACACTCAGGATTAAGATCGAATCTATATATGACCATCTATTAGATAAAATGAATTTCTTCAGTTAACGGATATTAAAAGAAATTTGTATTTATCTGAGTCCAGTCCTATATGATCTAATCATACAAGGTGCCTCCATTCCCATGTCACTACATGAACGATCCCGGATCAAGGTCGCCATACAAGTATAGAATGGACCGCAGCTATAGATAAACCACAAATAAAGTACCCTCTTTGTTTGCTCTATACGGGCTATTTAGATTACTAACTTCAGACATAAACCCTCTTGTGCATCAAACATACACTAAGTCTGAAGGTACAATAGTAATCAAGGTAAACAAGACAATTGGACAATATGCGATATAAATCAAACAATTTTGATAAAATGAATAATGCATTTATTATTATTACAATAATCAATTTCGTTTACAATTCATGAAGATCTAGGACATAAATCTCAACATATGTATCATCGGGTATGTCGACCACGGGGAGGGAGAATGCCCCCGTAGCTCCGGCTATCCCATTGTGTATCATCAGGTATGCCGACCACGGGGAGAGAGAATGTCCTCGTAGCTCCGGTTATCCCATTGTGTATCATCAGGTATGCCGACCACGGGGATGGAGAATGCCCCCGTAGCTCCGGCTATCCCATTGTGTATCATTGGGTATGCCGATCACGGGGAGGGAGAATGCTCATGTAGAACAGGTTATCCCATTCTGTAACATCGGATATGCCGATTACGGGGAGGGAGAATACCCCCATAGTTCTGGTTATCCCATTATATAACTTCGGGTAGGCCGATCACGGGGAGGGAAAATGCCTCGTAATTCTGATTATCCCATTATGTAAGTGTTGGCATAAGGATGGATCATTCTCTTGTGGCCAAATTATTGCACTGGCTCGGGGCTGCATTCGTTCCACCGAGACTACTTTGAGATTATGGCTCGGGGCTGCATTCGTTCCGATGAGGTCCTTTTCTTATGTATTGGTGCAATGAGGGTTAATTCCCTTGCGACCAAGCGACTTAGATGGCTTAGGGTCGATCTTTCCCCCGAGGCCTTTCTTTGTCAGATCGGCTCGGGTCTGGGTTATGTCCCGCCGAGGTCCTATTACTGTGTATTGGTGCAATGAGGGTTCATTCCCTTACTGCCAAGTGACTTATGATTGTCCGACCCCCCGAGGCCTTGTTGTTCTAATAATAGCCGGATGAAGTGAGTTTTTTTCCTTCGTGACCTGTTTTCTATTTTCACAGAACCTCGCAGATCATATCCCTTTGGGATTGCAACGTGTCTAGAGGATGCATCAGCCCGATGACACCAGATCGGTCATTGGCTTCGTACACCACTATTTTTTTATAGTTTCCGGCAACAACTCGCTTACTCATTGATACCGAGAACTATGTGACATACGTTGATGGGGGTTTTCACCCCCAATAAGTCAGAATCTCGAGTAATGGTATATAGGAGATTTCCACTTCCTGGGCTCGGGGGTCCAGGCCCATGAGGCAGAGGTGTCGTGCCTAGTGAAGAGATCAGAATTGGTTTGCACCTGATACCTTACCCGAGGTGGAGAGTTGTTCAGATGACTGAAGTAAAAGCCTCATAACCGACCCGACCCAGTAGTTCAGCAGGGCAGGCTGCCAATTATTTCAGTTGCCCAACCCAGTTGGTCGGGTCGAGGTGTTAGTGGTGTGATCAAGTCACGATGACGTAAGCCCTTCATGGGAACTTGCACCTTCCAAAGAGGTATGGCGTGATAAGAGCAGGTCACCAGCTTATCTTATAGCACACGCTATCACATAATATGATAGATTACATGCTGGAGGTAACATGTAGCAGAGTGTATAATAGCTTGGTTTAAAGAGATGTCAGGTGGCAGAGTTATTTTCGGCAGAACAGTTGGGGAAGAGAGCCATCGCATTAATGGTGGATGCACGTGGCTGACGTCATGAGATTGATGTAACAATAGAATTTTCCCTAGTATATAAAAAGATTCAGAATTCATTGTAAAATGTTGGCTAATTCTATTTCATTATTCACTTGTAATAGAAAGGAAAAAGTTTAAGTGTAAGAGTGAGCTTGTAAGAGGTCGGTCGGCCGAATATGAGAGATAGGCAGGTTGGTCATTACTTGACCACGTTATAAAAGTTTTTTTCCTCTGTGCGGGTGGACGTAGGTTGGATCTATTCCGTCGAACCACGTTAAACCCTCTGTCTTGTCTGTGTGTTTTCTATCTTTTGCTAAGTTTGCCTTTGGTTCCCAACAAACCAAACAAATTCACAGTTGATGAAGGATTGTTCGAGGAGTAAGTTTATCGATTTGCCTCTAGAACCAAAATCAGACATCAACAAATTTATTAAGAATCTAAATACATATATTTTAATATAATGCATGCCCAAAAGTTCACCGAAACAAAGTTCGAAAATATATTTTCATAAATATTCAAAATAGATATACCTTATAATCGACATTATATGAGATGGAGGAAGATAATCGAATTCCCACAACTACATCGTCAATTCTTTAGATTTAGGGTCCATTTGATATTTTCAAATATAGTTTATTCAAGTAGAGATTTTACCAGTAGAGTTTTTAGAAATATAATTTTTAATAAAACGTTTTAAAGTGTTTAGTTGTGGATGAGAGCTTTTATTACAAAATATAAATTATTTTATAGACAAGTTTTTTTTAAGTTGTGTTATGAAATAAATGAAATAATATTGTTAAATTAAATAAGGATGTTATAGATAATTTAATTTTTTTTTCAAGTTTTACTTCCAAAAACCCAAATTTTGAACTTTTACTAGTAAATACAAAATGATTTTTTTAATTCTCAAAATTTTACTTGAAATACAATTAAATACCATCAAAAGATTAGAAAAGAACTTTTAAGATTAAACATAAACTAACCCCAAGGGGTTGCCTCAGTGGTAAAGGCTTTGGGCTTGAGTGGTTTGCTCTCTCTCATGTTCAAGGTTCGAATCTCACTATATGCATTTCCTTGGGGTCATGCCCCATGGTGTGAAAAGCCAGCGACTTACCATGATCTGTGTTGGGAAACTTCTGAGGGCACGGGGCACAGGTCCCAGGGATTAGTCGAGATGCGCGTAAGCTGGCCCGTACACCCCGGTTATCCAAAAAAAAAAAAGAAGATTAAACATAAACTTAATATCAATGTTTAATTTTTTTAATTTACAAGTTGAATTTTGAACTTCCCCTCTACTCTTTTTTTTCAAAACTGTGTTGCCCTTCACATCCTCGCTCACATACATACATACATAACCACATAACATAACATAACAAAATAAACATGACATAAAAATTGCGAATAGGGGACTGCAATAATAATTTTACTGCAATCTCTCTAATATGAGAAAATCTATAATATAAGGGATGTATCAAGTTATCTGTATAATAATCAAATAATATATTATCATATATGTTAAAATATTAAAAAAAACAAGTAAAAATATGGATATTAAATCATATATATCATAAATTAATTTATTAATAATATTATATCACATATAACTTCGTTGCACCAACAAATTATTCGTGTGAAACATGTGAAGAATCCTAAATTTAGTTTTTATTTTTTATTTTTTATTTTCCAGTTATGGCGATCGAACGGTCGCGATTGTCCTAAATGGGTTCCTGCAGCCCCCGAATCGTAAAAATTGCTATTGTTGAATCCGCAGTACCCATATTTGTACTTTTCCGCCCCTCCATCGAGAAGCCCAAAATAACTTGGACTTCTTAACCCTCTCCTCTTCATCTCTCCTCCGCTTCAATCTGCTTCAAATTATTTTTCCTCTTTCCTTTTTGGACTCTCTCTCACTCTCGATCGACCGATCTTCACGGATTCGATCTCGCCGTGTCTCAAAAATTAGGGTTTCTTTAGCTTCCCCTGGAATCTAGCTTCTTGTCTCTGTTTTTATTTTTTTAAATTACCTAGATTTGCTCGCACTTTTTTATCGCTCACAGAGTCACAGATCTATCGCATATACTTCTTTCTTTCGTCGTCATGTTTTGGCATCTCCCTTCTATCTCCGCTTCCTCTCCTGTAAGTCAAATTCACGCCTAATTTCTCATTTTCATTTATTTATTTATAAATTTAAGCTTATTTATATGTATAATTAATTAGCTGCTTATTGTTTTCCCTTTTTTTTTTGGATTTTTTGATGTTATTAAGACGAAACTGCGGATTAATTAGTTTTATCTGTTTAATTATACACGTGTTAAAGCGTGGAGAGGTTTTGTTTCTTAAATCACAGTCAATTTAGTTATTTTTTAATTTAGTTATTTTTTGTACATTTGTCAATTTCGTCATTGTTTTAGTGTGGTGATAATGTTAACTAGGATTTGATTTTGACTGATTGATGCGTAGTTCAGTAGTTTGAGATTGATTAAAAGTTTGTAGTGGACTGAAATCACCTGGCTTTGATTTTCTCTGGCATTTTGTACTTGCTTGTTGGTTGAATAAATAGTGGAAATAATTTTTGAAAAATTTGGCTCATATGCTTTTTGTTGTTCAAATTTTGTTTGAATTATCTGTTAATCACACTGTTCTATTAGTTTTTGTTTATCAATATTGTAAGTGAGCAGCATTTATTGAGAAGGTTATCATGGTTGGCGGATAAAATTTGCTAGTTTCCCTCATTTGATGGTTCTAAGTTCTAACGTCTTTTTTTTTTGGATTTCTGTTTCTTTTAGGTGGAAACGGTATTAGACAGAGAAAATTTTACATTGGAAGAGCTGCTGGATGAGGAAGAGATAATCCAAGAATGCAAAGCGTTAAACAGTCGTCTTATCAATTTGTAATTTCTTTTCCATGTCCATACTGATCTTGGTTGTTTTTTTATCATGCACAGATATTTTGTATTCTTTTTATGAGTTTCTTTTGTCTATAATACAATTTACTAGACATTGATTTGCAAATGTGAACTGTAGAAATTTTATTCTAGACAACGTAGAAGTAGATCTTGAGGATTAATTATTTTGTATTGGCATATGCAGTTTACGGGATAGAGAACAAGTGGAGAAGTTGTTACGGTATATAGTTGAAGAAGCTCCAGAGGATGCTGAAAGCAAACGAGCATTCAAGTTTGTTACTCTGACTTGAGGGCTACCGAGCTTGTTCATATTTTTCTTTTTTTATTGTATTTCTCAGGAATATTTCTTTTACAATGTATAGGTTTCCCTTCATTGCCTGTGAGATATTCACATGTGAGATTGATGTCATTCTTAAGACTTTGGTGGAGGAAGAGGAGGTATGATTTCATTTTTTTTTGTTCTGGATCATTTATTGCCTGTGGCTGTAGAAGTCGATGTGGTGGCGGCGGCGGCTCATGTCTGTGATTTTATTTCCTTTTTCTTGTATTGCAGCTAATGGACTTACTTTTCTCCTTCTTGGAACCAAACCGTTCTCATAGTGCCATGCTAGCTGGGTATTTCAGCAAGGTATTCAAATTGGATTATGTAATGTTTCATGACCAATTACTTTATTTATTATTATTTTATTATTGTTCGTTGTTAATGCTATTTGGTGTCTCAATTTAGGTTGTTGTATGCCTTATGTTGCGGAAGACGGTGCCTCTTATGAACTATGTTCAGGTAAGTAATCACATCTGCTGACATTTATGTTGAAGATGTTGCAAGTTCTTCTATTGTATGGCGTTTTGCAAGGTTTCTAATGATGGTGGTGGATGAACATTCTGTGTTTTGACCTGTTACTTTGAATTCTACTTTGGTTTTACCTTTGTCCAACTTTCAGTCAGCTCTAGACAATATTTTATTTCCAGTCCTATATTCCCAAGCATCAAACTTGACACTGGTCAGACACTCAGACTTCACTACCAAGTCTTACCTTTGCTGATCTTCTTCAACAGCATCTCTCTGTGGCTTAAACATTCGTGTTAATCAAGCACCTTTTTACTTCACTTGCCGTCGCTCGTGGTCATATTCATGCCTTTGCTATTTGCCTTTTGTAATCTTTTCAATAGAATGAATGATTAGACAATGGATCTGTGCCATCTCTTTTCGGTTTCTCTAAGTGTGATATTCAAGGGAAAAGTGTTTTAGAAAAATTATATTTCTTTTTTCCGATGCAAATACAACAAGATGTCAGTTTTAATACTTTGATGAGCTCTCAATCATCTATTTCAATGGTTTCCTCTCTGGTTTGGGATTGAGTGTAACTGTGTAAGGTACCAACAGGAGGTTTGCACAGTGCCATTTTTATATTTCATGCCAGGATTATGCTTGTCTACAATTCTCTGTCAAATGTTGTTGATACATTGATATTTCTCCCTCATATGTGCTATAAAGCTATTTTGACTTGAGCCTGTTTGATCTTTCACAGGTTCATGCGGATGTCTTCCGTCAGCTGGTTGATTTGATAGGGATCACTTCCATCATGGAGGTAGGCAGTTGAGAATTCCATTTTCCTTCTACATTGTGGGTTCAGTGGTGGTTTCTCTATTAAAAATGTTTCTTTTATATAATGTGTAGTCAAAATTTGATCTGTGATGAGCTCGTTTTGCAGGTCTTGGTTCGGCTTGTAGGTGCTGATGATCATGTGTATCCCAATTTTATGGATGTGATGCAATGGCTGGCTGACAGCAATTTGCTTGAAATGATTGTGGATAAATTGAGTCCATCGGTACGTGAAGTTAAATTTGCTATATTATCCTGTCAAAAATGTAGATTGTATTGTTGGGGTAGTTACTTCCACCATGTGAGGCAGATGCTAATCTTTATGTGTCTTTAATTACATTCTCCTTATTGCCACATTCTGCTAAATTCTATCTATATGAATGCATGACATCATTTTGTTAATGCTGAAGTGGAAAATAGCAGATCTATTGGAGATTCTGACTTGCCTGTTCCATACATTCTGTGTGGCATCTTTGTGCATTCTTGAAACCCCATATAGAGCCATGCTTTCTTATATTTGTTGGGTTTTTGAAGCCAGAATCTGGTAGAGTGAATACAGTTGGTTTGTTGAGAAAAAGAAAAAAATAATGGGTGAGAATACCTTGATACCATTTGTAAGAAATGTTAGTACTTGTGTGAATCAGCTTTGACTTGGCTTCCCTCATTGTGTTTACCGGGTTTGAGTGAAGGTTTAATTTGCTCAGTTTGTGGAGCACTGGAGCTCCTGAAGAGTTACTTTTTATCTGGAATCAGTTTCTTTCTTGAATGTAGCCATGTCTCTGCGTGTATATGTGGTCACTGATCCTTCATTCGTTACCTTATGCTTCATATTTTGTTGGAATGTACCTTCTTTTCCCTTTTTTCCCTGTTCCAAACTAGAGGTAACACTGTAACAGCTTCTCTGAACAAAAATCCAGGGAATGATTTTGCAAGAATAAGGATTCCCTATGGAATGAATCACATAATTTCTAATGGTTAGCAGGATAGAAGTTTTCAATGAACTTAAAATTGTATTATTTATCAAGTATTTCATATTTGTGGTGGACTAACAAATTGTGATATGGACCAGAGCCCTCCAGAAGTTCATGCTAATGCAGCAGAAACATTGTGTGCCATAACTCGGAATGCCCCATCAGCCTTGGCCACTAAACTCTCCAGTCCAAGGTATGCATGGATTAAATTTCCCTCATTATATTGGTTGTGTTTTGTGTTATTTCATTCAATTATATTGCTCCATCCCCTTTTCATTAGTGTTTGACTGTTTGTAGTTGCAAATGACCTTGCTATTTCCTTTTATGCAGTTTCGTTGCAAGGATATTTGGTCATGCATTGGAAGATTCACATTCAAAATCTGGCCTTGTCCACTCACTTTCTGTGTGTATCTTTTTGTTGGATCCAAAGAGATCAGCAATTTCTTCTCCTTTGATTCATTCTTTTCGGAGCCAACATATGTATGAGTCTCCAATCCCTGTAAATCCAGAGACAATTGGTGCAATGCTGCCAAAACTTTGTGAGTGAATCACTAACTTTGGGAATCTGTTGATCTGAAAATTATTGTTATGTTCTCAGATAGTCTTGGCTGGTATTGCTGAAAGTTTATTTTGTTTTAAAAATTTATTTCATGAAATTGAAATCATTTCTAGCATTTACCAATGTCATATTTGCCGAATGGAAATTATTCGTTCTATGTTCTGGTTGTTTTTATCTACTGTATTGAGGAGCTTCCTTTTATTGTTGTGCCCTGTCCATGGGTGACGTTGCCTTTGCAGAAGTTGTAGTTTGGGTTATGTGATATTAGCAAATACATAATCATTGATGTTGTATTTGAGGAGCTGCCTTTATTTCTTCGAAATTGATAGCCTTATACCCTTTGTTTGTTTTAATTATGTTACAAAATCCAATCAAAATTTCTGGGAAGGACCTTATATTTGTATGTAATTTTCTCTGATATCCATCATATTAAAGATTGTACATATTGTTTTGCAGGCGACTTGCTTACACTTCTAAATGTTTCAGCTGATGAGAAGGTTTTGCCTACAACATATGGAGAATTGAGACCGCCTCTAGGGAAGCATCGCCTAAAGGTCGGTTTTGTACATTTACCACACAAGTTGAACCTAATTTTGAGTGAGAAACCAATAGAATTGGATGTTATTATTGTAAAGCATAAATGCACTCTGTCAATTTGCAACAGAGACTCACGAGAGTGCTCATGTGTTTGTCACTTTGTCCGCTGTTGGCAGAACTAGCATATCATGAACTTGAAGATGTAGTTTGACCTGAAATCATTATTTGTCTTATAATCTCCCAACTTTTTTAACTTCCAAATTCCTTTATTATTATTTTCAGACAGTGGAGTTCATTGCTGTGCTATTGAGAACAGGCAATGAAGCTGCAGAGAAGGAATTGGTCAGCTCAGGAGCCATTCAAAGAGTTATTGATCTTTTCTTTGAGTAAGCCTTTTTATTCTGTGTTTTTAAACTTTAATAAGGTTGAGTAATTCAAGTTGTATCCAGAAGAAACTTGATCTCATACTTGGAGAGATGTTGCTTTGTTCTCTTAGTTCGATGAGAACATACCTGACTGTTATTTGTGATAATTTAGGTACCCATACAATAATGCATTGCATCACCATGTGGAGAGTATTATATTTTCTTGTTTGGAAAGCAAGGGTGATACCTTGGTGGACCATCTTCTTCGAGATTGTAATTTGATTGGAAAGATTATCCAAACTGACAAAAGTCCTATCCTCTCTGGAGAGTCCGATAAGGTAGATAGATTTATTGATCAGTTAGACAAATATTTATGCAGTCAATTTTTTCTGGCACAATTGTCATTTTGCAGTAACATGATAAGTGTTGCAAATTACATGTTTACATATCTATATGCTCCTCCAGACTAAATGTTTGAGAAGAACAAAGAAGTAATGATAATGTAGGAGAAGCTTGTAGTTACACATTTTATCTATATCAGATTTCCTTGTATATTTTCTGTAGTGGAATATAATGGCATCGATAATTATTCTTGTCCTTTCTTCTGTTGACTGTAAGAGAAAACTGTGATAATTTGGAAATGTTCCCTGGTACTGCAGCCAACTTTACCTGCTTCTGGAAGGCAAGCACCACGGGCAGGAAATGTTGGACACATTACAAGGATTTGTAATAAGCTTGTTCAATTAGGCAGCACCAACAGCCGCATTAATGCATGTCTTCAGGTTGGTACATTGTGGTGTTTGATAATAAGATACTACAACTTTATGACGATCAGTTTTCATTTTGTCTGAATACTAAAATTTAGCTTTCCGAATAAATTATTTAGACCATTTTCCCATTACAACAAAGTAAGTAGTAACTATATCGTAACTCTAATTTGTCTTTACATTCCTTCAAATAACCTGTCTTCTACTCGATGAGTTTGCACATGGACGATGAACTGCCCTTTTAGCTTGTACCTTATGGTTCAAGTGTTATTGTCTATTGATTCTGTAGTGAGGTGATTTCCCTGAAGTGCTATTCAATATGCATCTTAATTAGTATCCTTTAATAGAATATAGAATGTTATGGCACTACTATTTTTCATAAAGATGGTTTGGTTAAATGTACCTGATATGTTGACTAAGTCTACTTAAATTGATTTGTTATTTATAGGAATACAGTGAATGGAGCGATTGGCAAGTTAATGTCTTGCAAGAACGTAATGCGGTCGAAAATGTTTACCGATGGGCATGCGGGTATTTTCTTGCTTCATTTCTGCTATGCATTGCACATAAGTAGGGAATGTGATTAGATGGTCAGTATGTAGAGATGTTGTTATATGCACCTCGGATGTATTGATTATGGCGGCCGTCAAGTCCACAGGCTGATTATCTGTATGATATGAAACAAGTTGCAAAGTCGAACATACATTTGGTTATTTTTTTATGTTCTGTTGCTAGTGATCTTAGCTATGTTCAAACACTAGAATAGCGATTATAAATTTTCGAGATTTTTAAAAGTACTTAATTTGCTCTTACCATTTCTCTGATTTAATCTTGATGTTGCGTTAGTACATCATTGAGAAGAGAGACTTGGTCAATGTAACCTAAAACAGAGTTTCCTAGTGTTTCTTTCTATAATTATTTGATTAAAAAGTCTCCCACTGCTTGTAATATGCAGCCGCCCAACAACATTGCAAGATAGGACAAGGGATAGTGATGATGATGATCTTCATGACAGAGATTATGATGTTACAGCTCTTGCAAATAACTTAAGTCAGGCTTTTAGATATAAAATATATGGGAATGAGGATGGCGAAGAGGTATAATACAATGGATCTGCTCATAGCTCTGCTTTCACATTCCTTTTTTAAGTTTAGTTGCTGACTTGTGCTTCTATCATTCTTGTTGCAGGATCATGGAGCTCTTGATCGGGATGATGAGGTAATAGTTTTAGTTTTTGACTTTCGTTGCAATTGAAGATAAGGTAGTTTGATGGGAGTTTAGAGATAGACTAGGATGAGTAAGCTTTGACGTAGTTGTGTCTTTTGAATTGTCTTCTGAGATGTAATTTGATATTAAATTGCTTCTTGATATGCAGGATGTCTACTTTGATAATGAATCTGCTGAAGTTGTAATATCCTCCCTGAGACTTGGTGATGATCAAGGGAGGTAAGTTTCAAGAATACTCTTGACATTTGGTTGATTATGCTTTCAAGTTTTCACTCACAATATGAGTTAGTGGATTGGACTGGGAAAATAGATTGGTATTTTTATTATTATGCAGTTATTTGATTGCAATATAGAAATGCAGAGAGTAATATTTTCGCTAATAATTGGTATTTATGTTGGACCTGAAAACCCCATTCCAAAAAAAACACTGTAAAGAGGCAGTTAACTGCTTCTTGGGTGTAATATTGACCCTGACATACAGTTCCTTATATGGAGATTTCAGTTAACATACGAAGCTCCTTTCAGATTTCTTGGCTTGCACAGATTTTCGGTCACTTGTGGTTTCAGTATTTGGTTCAGCTTAATGGTCATCTAACCTCTTTTATCCCCTGAGAAACTGGAAACTCATGAAATGCCAAAATGGTTAATTCCAAAGTTAACACACAACAGATAGGAATACATGCATTTGAGCCCAAAAACAAAGTCAACTTAAAGTGGTATGTATATATAGATTTTTTTAGTTTTGGAAGCCACAAGCCTTATAAAATTATCTTAAAAGGAATGGAGTCATAGATAGAGTGAAATCCATCCTTCCAGAAATTTGGAGTTGAACCAAAGCCTATAGCTTAACTGTCATATCAGAATTCTGCTGAGTTTGTGATCGAAGGTGTTTTGACTGATTCGATATGAAAAATGTTTTTAAAATTAGGGGCATTTTTGTTTCCATTGTTTAATCATGTTGCAGGAGTGATGACATGACATTTGATGTTATTCTTGTTGTTGCAGTCTATTCACGAATTCGAACTGGTTTACCTTCCAAGATGACCAAACTGATAATGCACCTATTAGCACATCACCTTCTGAGATGATGGATGACATGAACTTGAACGGAGCAGCAAATGGTGGTAGCAGCAGTAGTGACGATGAAGTGGTTGTTGGAGAGGATGATGAGTTAACTGAAGTCAAAGATTCTGTCAACGGCACATCCACTTCTGACACAAGCTATTTGAACATGTTGCCTGGGAGCGGTTCCATAAACATTGGAGACTTGAATGGACCAAGTGAGAATGCAAATGCTTCTCATGATTTGGATTTCTTCAGGTTTGAGACTCTGGACAATGTAGGCTTGTTTACAGATAGGCCTTTCCCAGATTGGGAGGGATGGGGAGGACCATCGGATATGCAAGCCAGTGGGTCAAGTCTGAATCCGTTTATTGATAATGATATTTCTGATGTTAATCCTGATAGTCGTAGAGAGGCAGTGACTTCTGATGGTAGTTCACCATCAAGTGTAGAACCTACCCTTCCAAATGGGTCCTCAACATCCATGGATTATAGTGATGGAACTGTGAGCAGTGATGGGAGTCAGAGATCTGCTGCAGTGCCCTCATTATTTGAAGAGGATGTCGAATTTGTAGGCGTGGAATTAGAAGGTACGGAGAAAGCAATGGAACAGGCTCTCAAGGAGGGAATAGTTGGGGAAGCAGGGCCTTTAAAAAGGAACATTATCCCAAAAGTGCCCGAACAGGAGAGCCCGGATGGTGGGGCTGGAATGAAGGAGTTCAATGACACAAACTACTGGAGGGTTGATCAAGAGGTTGCTGTTCTTGAGTGATGGTTGTTGGATCCTTTTTAGGTTGGCTGTGGGTGAAAGTTTGGATCATAGAAGCGACCACATTTTTGGTTGGCAAGGGCTTATGCAACAAATGCATGTACAGTATCTTTTCCAGGTGGGGATTGAACGGTAGGTTGTGCTATGGTTATTACTGTTTATTACCTGTTAATTATTACTCTATTGTTGTTTATTATTTAAGGTTTCGTTTCTTGTTGCTGATTTGTGGGATCTTACCATGTCCAAGGTATTTCTATTTTTCTGGCTTGAAAATCATTTTTTTTGGTTCTCTGTATCAGTTTCTGATGTAGGATTTTCTGTTTTATAAATTTGACTAGAATTGCAGTATGGACTTTGAATCTACATTTGCTATCAACGCTGTTGCCTCTTTTTCTTGATACTTCCGTGTTACTGAAATACGATGTGCTTGCATTCTGCTTTCATTACTGGAGTCTGTGCAGGTGAACCATTTTCTTTTATCATGATGTATGGGGGGCTGGAAGTTGATTTCTTTATTTTTGGGGGAAAACTCATACATGGTTGAAATAACATTACTAGAGTTGGTCTAGCAGCAATAATATTTATTTACTTTCGTTGTTGGACACTGAGCGGAAGCAACTTCTTTACATACTGTATATATATTGAATCCTCCCCATAACCAACTGTATTCAAAAGTCTCGCGCGTTGAGTCGTTATTGTTGGACGTCAAGCATCAAGCATCATGTCGCAATGTTTCTTATCATAATTTGCACATCATCACTCATCATTACTAGTGTATATACTAATTTTATTTCAGTTCCCAAGCCAAGAAAGCAAGTACAATATATAAATAACCATTTTAGGTGGTTGAGCATCAGCATCTGCATAGCATGTGACATTAACTATGTATTATGTATTATTATGTGAACACATTATCTGGAAGTGTTTGACAGCTTGCATCCATAATCTTGACAATTCATAATGATTTTTTTGGTTATGCCCATTCCACAGATTTTGTCATTTCATGGAATTTTTTTGCAGCAGCAACTAAAGCCAAAGTCGATATATAAATATTGAAAAATACAATCTAATGTGCTATCAAAATTTGAAGCCAAAGTGCCAAACAAATAGCTGTAGGTAAGAAATGTCCACACTTTTTTTTTCCAAATCGTTGGAAACGTCGAACCACTTTATCTGGGGCTTAAGCGGAATATGTAAAATCTTCGGATGTCTTAGGTTCTTATAAGAAACGCATTCTGGATTGAGATCTTGAACCATACACCATCAAGCCACGTTCCTTGGGGACATATACTACTATCCTATCCTCAGGCAAACTTGAATTATTGACTTCAATTCAAGCATGAGATTTGAAGACGATGATAATTAATATCTGACAATTAATTTTATTGGCTATTCACTTATTTTTAATTGATAGTTAATGATTTAATTTTACAATAATTATCTATTAAAAGTTGGCTCAATCTCAAATATATTGATAAAATTTAAAAATTAGTTCTACCATCACTCTTGATGTATTTATAATATAGACGGTTGTTGATGAGCATGACATTATTCCAACCAATAATTTGGAAAATATAACCAAATAAAATACCTAATTTTAGTAAATGCATGAGAAAAATAATAAAATAAAATAAAATGTACTTTTTTTTTACATTCCATGAATTAGGTTGGCGAATGGGTTGGGTTTTAAAAAATCCAATCATATTTTAAGTAATTTTTATTTAAGTTTTGGTCTGAAAAAATACATTAAGAGTATTAATTCAAAATTTAATAAATCGAATTTTTTCAAAATCTTAAACATATTAACAAATAACATTTGAATTTGAATTTGAATTTATAGACCAACTTTTCAAAATTTTGATTCATTTGTTTGCCCTGAAATGAACGCCTTAACGTTCTAACTGATGGGTCTTGCATTTTACCGCGGGCTATTTTTATCAAGAGTTCAAATTCTCACGATATGTGAAGTTCTCATTTTCTCTGGCATACGAGAATTCAAAATCTTAAAACCACCGGTGAAGAGATGAAAAGACAGAAAAGTAAAAGCCAAAAAAAGGGGCAAATCCCTCTAAAATCTAAATGATACAAAACCTAATTAAGAAAGTAAATCTAATCTAATCGTACAAGTAAGGGTATTTGACTTAGTGATCCCTGTGGGGTCCACCGCACGAACGCTTAATTCAAGCCACGTCACCGAATCTCTTCCTTTGTGCTCTATCACTTTTATCCCAAAATTGTGTCAATTCCCTTTTTACTTTTTTTTTAAAAAAAATAAAAAATAAAAAAATTATTTATATTGTTTTCATTGTATTCTTTTCAAAAATATAAATATCTATATTATAAAATAAATTAGTGTGTGAAATAGAATTTAATGAAGGATTATGATGAAGAGAAATAATATTTCATAATGTTTATGTAATCTAATTGGCGGCTCATATCCTTTTATTATAATCTAAAGTAGACCTGACCGGCGGTTCGGAATCGAACCGAACCGGCCGATTCTCGGTTCCACACTTAAGTGAAATCGGAACCGTAAACCGAACCGGAACCGAATCGGTCGGTTCTGGTTCGAACCTTTTCTTTTTATAAAAAAATTATATAAAAAAATCGAAAATAATTTAGATTAATTTAATAAATAAATAAAATTATTAAATTAAAGAGCTTGAACTTAAATTTTAAAAAATTTAAGTTGCATATGTATCCTCCAGGGGTGAGAGGAATTAAAGCTCACGTAATTCCATTACAATTTTAAGATATTTTCCCTTTGGAAATTTACAATTTTGTAATTATCAATCATCATTATCAGTTGATCATTCAGCTCTCATTCCGCTTGCACTTGTTGTTGCAGATGCATTATCGAACAAGTCTTCAAAATCATGAGGGGCATCTTCTTGTTGTCTCAGATCAGCTCGAGTCCAATCATCCACACACGTTGTTGCTTCTAGAGTGCTTGGATGTAATGAAGATCGTCTAGCTTCCAATATATTGCCTCCTAAGCTGAAGGCTTGCTCAACCGCAACGGTGAAAATATGTGCTGCCAATATCTCTTTAGCAATAATTGATAAAACATGATATACATTTTGATGTCGGTTCCACCATTCAAAGATTTTAAAATTTTTACTAACTAAACTTTCAGTAGGAAACTCGAAATTTATAGATAAATAATTATCTAATTCGGAGTTATTAGTTGTCGAATCCCTAATTTTTTTATTTCATTGCAGTAACCAACGATCCCCTACGCTAAGTCTTGTTTGAATTACCAGTTCGCTAATACTAGATTCACCTAATGTTCCTAAGTTATATCTTACAATATAATCATTAAATAACTGAATTAAATCATTTCTTAATCTCACTATTATTCTTGTAATATCAATATCATCCAATATTCCTAAATAAGTATAGTAAGCTTGTAAAGCACTATTCAAACCTTCTAATTTAAATCTATGATAAAAAACAACAGTAATAAGATAAAGTAAAGGAATTTCTCTAAAATAATTCAATCATTTATGTTTCATAACAGTAATGGCTTCTAACAAAACAATATCATTATGATCGTTACTTTCAAGATGTTCATCGAGAGTACCAACAATATTCAAACTTTCAAGAAGAAATAAATATGTTGTAGGATAATAAACTCCGCTAAAAATTAAAGTAGCATCATTAAAAATTTTTAAAATTTCTAAATTTTTTTCACAAATATCTCATTGACTAGGAAAAAATGTGATATTTTGAACACGTTGAGAAAAAAAAACTAAATAATGCATCTTTGTATTGTAATGCTTGACATAAAAGAAAATAAGTTGAATTCCAACGTGTTGGAACATCTATTGAAAATTTAATCGGTTTGATACCATTTATTTTACAAAACTTGGTCAATTCTCTCATAACTTAAGAATATGACCAAATACAATTAAGTGTTTTCTTAATAGGATCAATGAAAGGTAATAATTTTTCTAGACCATCTTGAACAAATAAGTTAAGGACATTACATGTGCAACGAATATGAAAAAACCGACCCCCTAAATTTGGTTGACATATTTCTTTTAAATCATTGATGGATGCAATATTTGCAGATGCATTATCAAATCCAATTGTTAAAATTTTATCTATTAAACCATATTCATCAAAAATTACCTTCATCATTCTATAAATATTTTGTGCAGTATGTTGGTCATCAAAAACTCTAAATGCAATAAGTCGTTTTTGCATGGTAAATGATGCATCAATCCAATGACAAGTCACACCCATGTATGAGTGTGTTCGCCAATGGTCACTCCAAATATCAGAACATATAGAAATACGATCTTTAATATCTTTAAATATTTCATTTAAAATAATTTTATCATCTTTGTATAATTTAAAAATATGACGTTTTGTTGTATTTCTAGTCATTCTACATGCAGTAGGATTTAAAGCATTATGCACGTAATTAGTAAAATGAAGTTTTTCACCAAAGCTTAAAGAAAGATGTGTCATACAAGTTAATTTCGTAAATTTTTCTCTATTTTTTGCATCAGAATATTTAAATAAATCTACAGCACTCGTACCTCTACTAGATGATGCATACCTAGCCATTTGAGTTTGCGTCGTATCAAGTCCAAGTTCATCCGCATGATGTCTTTCCACGTGCTTGATCATATTGCCGTATCCACCAGAAAATTTGTATGAAACCCCACAATGGTTGCATACTGCTCTTGAACCTTCATCAGTATCGTCTAAATGAAAATGAAAATGAATTTTGAAAACATCCAAGGAACGAGACTTAACTTCTCTTCTCCGTGATTGTGAACCGACACTAGGGCCGCTCTCTTGGGTTGACATATTTGACATTATGTTATCAGATGAACTTGTCATTTTTTATTTAAGAAATGAGTAAGAAGAATAAGAAAATTGAGAATGATAATTGTGGACGCTGGTTTTCGACCGAGGTCCCCAATCAGAATTTGTAAGTTGGGCACTAGCAATCCTGAAAAAAACAAAGTAGAGTGGACGAGAGTAGGCTACCACCGGTGTGGTGGATACCGGGTACACTCCGACGCCCAAGTCAGTGGCAGGAAATAAGTTTGTAAAATGGGAAAGCAAGGTTGAATATTACCTCTACTCCTTGTTTGGCCGTGAGAGCCGTGTAATATATGAGGGGATTAAGGATTGAGAGCATGAAGTATTAGGGTGAGAGAAATGAGACTTGAATGCCTTCTTCCCGTATTCTTCTCATATTTATAGATAAAACATGATCTGAAGTTTGGTGGTAATGGTTTTGGAGTAAGTGAGGATTAGTGCTAGAGTTAGGTTAAGTGGAGTGGTGAGGATTAGTGCTAGAGTTAGGTTAAGTGGAGTGACCATGCTTTATGATTTTAATTGTAATCAAATACATAATTCTTTGGGCTTTGGTTTCGGGCCTATGATGGGCTTAAGGTGAAAGACAGTTTTACCCTTAGACGAAATTTGGCTCTTACAGTTTGTCCCTTACTCTCTAAGTCAAAGAAGTTTTGTCTTAGAGAGTATATACGTTTATGTCAAATGATACTAATCACAAAAGCACGTGACAAGAATGTATCACCTTCTGTTGGATTGTTTTATAAGAGCTTTGTGCAAAATGTGGCAACTTCTTCTATATCGCGTGTATCGTCTGGGCAGACGAAGTCTTTAGTCCTTCTGTTTTGACTTGACTTATGGTAATTGGTTCTTGGTCGTCTGATCAGTTTGAAGATCCATGGATACATTTGACTCGACATAAGTAATGGGGAACATTCTCTGGTCAACTGAACCGAATGTAAGTTTAGGAGTCCCACTTGACTCGGCAAGAGTCATGGGGAATGTCCATTTGTCGATTGAACCAAATGCGGGTTCAGAAGTCCAATCTTGACTCGACTATAGTCATGGGGAATGTCCCTTTGTCGACTGAAACAAATGCATGCTAAGGAGTCCAACTTGACTCGACATGAGTCCAGGGGAATGTCCCTTGTTGACTGAACCAAATGAAGATTCAGGAGTTCACTTTTCTTGATACGAGTCAAGGGGAATGTCCCTTGTTGACTGAATCAAACGGCGGTTCATGAGTTTACTTGACTCGACATGAGTCCAGGGGAATGTCCTTTGTCGACTGAACCAAACGGTGGTTCAGGAGTTTTCTTGACTCGACATGAGTCCAGGGGAATGTTCCTTTGTCGACTGAACCAAACGGTGGTTCAGGAGTTTTCTTGACTCGACATGAGTCCAGAGGAATGTCCCTTGTCGACTGAACCAAACGGTGGTTCAGGAGTTTACTTGACTCGACATGAGTCCAGGGGAATGTCCTTTGTCGACTGAACCAAACGGTGGTTCAGGAGTTTTCTTGACTCGACATGAGTCCAGGGGAATGTTCCTTTGTCGACTGAACCAAACGGTGGTTCAGGAGTTTTCTTGACTCGACATGAGTCCAGGGGAATGTCCCTTGTCGACTGAACCAAACGGTGGTTCAGGAGTTTACTTGACTCGACATGAGTCCAGGGGAATGTCCCTTGTCGACTGAACCAAACGGTGGTTCAGGAGTTTTCTTGACTCGACATGAGTCCAGGGGAATGTCCATTGTCGACTGAACCAAACGGTGGTTCAGGAGTTTACTTGACTCGACATGAGTCCAGGGGAATGTCCCTTGTCGACTGAACCAAACGGTGGTTCAGGAGTTTACTTGAATCGACATGAGTCCAGGGGAATGTCCCTTGTCGACTGAACCAAACGGTGGTTCAGGAGTTTACTTGACTCGACATGAGTCCAGGGGAATGTCCCTTGTCGACTGAACCAAACGGTGGTTCAGGAGTTTACTTGACTCGACATGAGTCCAGGGGAATGTCCCTTTGTCGACTGAACCAAATGCAGGTTCAGGAGTTCACTTGTCTTTATACGAGTCAAGGGGAATGTCCCTTTGTCGACTGAACCAAATGCAGATTCAGTAGTTCACTTGTCTCGATACGAGTCAAGGGGAATGCCCCTTTGTCGACTGAACCAAATGCAGGTTCAGGAGTTCACTTGTCTTGATACGAGTCAAGGGGAATGTCCATTGTCGACTGAACCAAATGCAGGTTCAGGAGTTCACTTGTCTCGACATGAGTCAAGGGGAATGCCCCTTTGTCGACTGAACCAAATGCAGGTTCAGGAGTTTACTTGTCTCGACATGAGTCAAGGGGAATGTTCCTTTGTCGACTGGTTCAGGAGTTTACTTGACTCGACATGAGTCCAGGGGAATGTCCCTTTGTCGACTGAACCAAATGCAGGTTCAGGAATTCACTTGACTAGATATGAGTTACATTCTATAGATCTTCCACGTGTCGTTTAACGGAGTAAAACCTAGCGCAAATAACGAGGGGTCTTATGGCGGGAAATAAACCGCCAAAAGAAGTAGTATAAGTGTGGCTTGTTGGGTTCATTTGTTTCATTTCACAAGATCAGTTGATTTGGGAGAGAACTTCAAGGCTTCAAGGTACTTCTTTCACTCTCTTCGCGTTCTTCATTTGCTTTGAATATTCGTAGAGTAGCTTCAATCTGTTCTTAGCTAAATTAGGTTGTTTGATCTTTAGAATCATATGTTATTTGGTGGATTTGTGTTTGGAGATAGGAGTAGGATTTGATCTTTAAGGAACCCAAATCCTAGAAATTATTTGTTTGTAGACTCGCTGAATAGAATATTTCGAGTGGAGACTCTTTAGAAAGTTTAGGAGAACAGATCGATACATTCGTAGGATCATCATCGAGTGAATCAACAGAAGAAAAATCATTAAGGGAATGGTCGCGTCAAGAGTTTTTTGAGGAAGGACCTGTAACCGTTATGTCGCATGAAGTTCCGTTGCAGGCAATTCCTATTAGATCATTGGCAGCTGTCGAGGAATTTAGTGGAGGGGTAAGCACAAGTGAGCCTACCAACATACTAACCAAGAACCCAGCTAGTCGAATGACGGCTAGTTTGCTGATGGAAATTAGGATTAAGTATAGATTTCCTAGATCAATGGAACTGAGGGTGCCCTTGCCGTCTGAAAGGATCGATTATAAAATTCCCGGATGGATTGGTTTTTATGTAGTACCGTTTTCTAATGGGCTTAGATTCCCTATTCCGAGGTTAGCTTGGGAAATTTTGGATCATTATGGGATTGCTCCTTCACAACTAATAAATATGTTGTAGGATAATAAACTCCGCTAAAAATTAAAGTAGCATCATTAAAAATTTTAAATTTCTAAATTTTTTTCACAAATATCTCATTGACTAGGAAAAAATGTGATATTTTGAACACGTTGAGAAAAAAAAAACTAATAATGCATCTTTGTATTGTAATGCTTGACATAAAAGAAAATAAGTTGAATTCCAACGTGTTGGAACATCTATTGAAAATTTAATCGGTTTGATACCATTTATTTTACAAAACTTGGTCAATTCTCTCATAACTTAAGAATATGACCAAATACAATTAAGTGTTTTCTTAATAGGATCAATGAAAGGTAATAATTTTTCTAGACCATCTTGAACAAATAAGTTAAGGACATGACATGTGCAACGAATATGAAAAAACCGACCCCCTAAATTTGGTTGACATATTTCTTTTAAATCATTGATGGATGCAATATTTGCAGATGCATTATCAAATCCAATTGTTAAAATTTTATCTACTAAACCATATTCATCAAAAATTACCTTCATCATTCTATAAATATTTTGTGCAGTATGTTGGTCATCAAAAACTCTAAATGCAATAAGTCGTTTTTGCATGGTAAATGATGCATCAATCCAATGACAAGTCACACCCATGTATGAGTGTGTTCGCCAATGGTCACTCCAAATATCAGAACATATAGAAATACGATCTTTAATATCTTTAAATATTTCATTTAAAATAATTTTATCATCTTTGTATAATTTAAAAATATGACGTTTTGTTGTATTTCTAGTCATTCTACATGCAGTAGGATTTAAAGCATTATGCACGTAATTAGTAAAATGAAGTTTTTCACCAAAGCTTAAAGAAAGATGTGTCATACAAGTTAATTTCGTAAATTTTTCTCTATTTTTTGCATCAGAATATTTAAATAAATCTACAGCACTCGTACCTCTACTAGATGATGCATACCTAGCCATTTGAGTTTGCGTCGTATCAAGTCCAAGTTCAACCGCATGATGTCTTTCCATGTGCTTGATCATATTGCCGTATCCACCAGAAAATTTGTATGAAACCCCACAATGGTTGCATACTGCTCTTGAACCTTCATCAGTATCGTCTAAATGAAATGAAAATGAATTTTGAAAACATCCGAGGAACGAGACTTAACTTCTCTTCTCCGTGATTGTGAACCGACACTAGGGCCGCTCTCTTGGGTTGACATATTTGACATTATGTTATCAGATGAACTTGTCATTTTTTATTTAAGAAATGAGTAAGAAGAATAAGAAAATTGAGAATGATAATTGTGGACGCTGGTTTTCGACCGAGGTCCCCAATCAGAATTTGTAAGTTGGGCACTAGCAATCCTGCAAAAAACAAAGTAGAGTGGACGAGAGTAGGCTACCACCGGTGTGGTGGATACCGGGTACACTCCGACGCCCAAGTCAGTGGCAGGAAATAAGTTTGTAAAATGGGAAAGCAAGGTTGAATATTACCTCTACTTCCTTTGTTTGGCCGTGAGAGCCGTGTAATATATGAGGGGATTAAGGATTGAGAGCATGAAGTATTAGGGTGAGAGAAATGAGACTTGAATGCTGCCTTCTTCCCGTATTCTTCTCATATTTATAGATAAAACATGATCTGAAGTTTGGTGGTAATGGTTTTGGAGTAAGTGAGGATTAGTGCTAGAGTTAGGTTAAGTGGAGTGGTGAGGATTAGTGCTAGAGTTAGGTTAAGTGGAGTGACCATGCTTTATGATTTTAATTGTAATCAAATACATAATTCTTTGGGCTTTGGTTTTGGTTTCGGCCTATGATGGGCTTAAGGTGAAAGACAGTTTTACCCTTAGACGAAATTTGGCTCTTACAGTTTGTCCCTTACTCTCTAAGTCAAAGAAGTTTTGTCTTAGAGAGTATATACGTTTATGTCAAATGATACTAATCACAAAAGCACGTGACAAGAATGTATCACCTTCTGTTGGATTGTTTTATAAGAGCTTTGTGCAAAATGTGGCAACTTCTTCTATATCGTGTGTATCGTCTGGGCAGACGAAGTCTTTAGTCCTTCTGTTTTGACTTGACTTATGGTAATTGGTTCTTGGTCGTCTGATCAGTTTGAAGATCCATGGATACATTTTTGACTCGACATAAGTAATGGGGAACATTCTCTGGTCAACTGAACCGAATGTAAGTTTAGGAGTCCCACTTGACTCGGCAAGAGTCATGGGGAATGTCCATTTGTCGATTGAACCAAATGCGGGTTCAGAAGTCCAATCTTGACTCGACTATAGTCATGGGGAATGTCCATTTGTCGACTGAAACAAATGCAGGCTAAGGAGTCCAACTTGACTCGACATGAGTCCAGGGGAATGTCCATTGTTGACTGAACCAAATGAAGATTCAGGAGTTCACTTGTCTTGATACGAGTCAAGGGGAATGTCCCTTGTTGACTGAATCAAACGGCGGTTCATGAGTTTACTTGACTCGACATGAGTCCAGGGGAATGTACTTTGTCGACTGAACCAAACGGTGGTTCAGGAGTTTTCTTGACTCGACATGAGTCCAGGGGAATGTTCCTTTGTCGACTGAACCAACGGTGGTTCAGGAGTTTTCTTGACTCGACATGAGTCCAGAGGAATGTCCCTTGTCGACTGAACCAAACGGTGGTTCAGGAGTTTACTTGACTCGACATGAGTCCAGGGGAATGTCCTTTGTCGACTGAACCAAACGGTGGTTCAGGAGTTTTCTTGACTCGACATGAGTCCAGGGGAATGTTCCTTTGTCGACTGAACCAAACGGTGGTTCAGGAGTTTTTCTGACTCGACATGAGTCCAGGGGAATGTCCCTTGTCGACTGAACCAAACGGTGGTTCAGGAGTTTACTTGACTCGACATGAGTCCAGGGGAATGTCCCTTGTCGACTGAACCAAACGGTGGTTCAGGAGTTTACTTGACTCGACATGAGTCCAGGGGAATGTCCATTGTCGACTGAACCAAACGGTGGTTCAGGAGTTTACTTGACTCGACATGAGTCCAGGGGAATGTCCCTTGTCGACTGACCACAAACGGTGGTTCAGGAGTTTACTTGACTCGACATGAGTCCAGGGGAATGTCCCTTGTCGACTGAACCAAACGGTGGTTCAGGAGTTTACTTGACTCGACATGAGTCCAGGGGAATGTCCCTTGTCGACTGAACCAAACGGTGGTTCAGGAGTTTACTTGACTCGACATGAGTCCAGGGGAATGTCCCTTTGTCGACTGAACCAAATGCAGGTTCAGGAGTTCACTTGTCTTTATACGAGTCAAGGGGAATGTCCCTTTGTCGACTGAACCAAATGCAGATTCAGGAGTTCACTTGTCTCGATACGAGTCAAGGGGAATGCCCCTTTGTCGACTGAACCAAATGCAGGTTCAGGAGTTCACTTGTCTTGATACGAGTCAAGGGGAATGTCCCTTTGTCGACTGAACCAAATGCAGGTTCAGGAGTTCACTTGTCTCGACATGAGTCAAGGGGAATGCCCCTTTGTCGACTGAACCAAATGCAGGTTCAGGAGTTTACTTGTCTCGACATGAGTCAAGGGGAATGTTCCTTTGTCGACTGGTTCAGGAGTTTACTTGACTCGACATGAGTCCAGGGGAATGTCCCTTTGTCGACTGAACCAAATGCAGGTTCAGGAATTCACTTGACTAGATATGAGTTACATTCTATAGATCTTCCACGTGTCGTTTAACGGAGTAAAACCTAGCGCAAATAACGAGGGGTCTTATGGCGGGAATAAACCGCCAAAAGAAGTAGTATAAGTGTGGCTTGTTGGGTTCATTTGTTTCATTTCACAAGATCAGTTGATTTGGGAGAGAACTTCAAGGCTTCAAGGTACTTCTTTCACTCTCTTCGCGTTCTTCATTTGCTTTGAATATTCGTAGAGTAGCTTCAATCTGTTCTTAGCTAAATTAGGTTGTTTGATCTTTAGAATCATATGTTATTTGGTGGATTTGTGTTTGGAGATAGGAGTAGGATTTGATCTTTAAGGAACCCAAATCCTAGAAATTATTTGTTTGTAGACTCGCTGAATAGAATATTTCGAGTGGAGACTCTTTAGAAAGTTTAGGAGAACAGATCGATACATTCGTAGGATCATCATCGAGTGAATCAACAGAAGAAAAATCATTAAGGGAATGGTCGCGTCAAGAGTTTTTTGAGGAAGGACCTGTAACCGTTATGTCGCATGAAGTTCCGTTGCAGGCAATTCCTATTAGATCATTGGCAGCTGTCGAGGAATTTAGTGGAGGGGTAAGCACAAGTGAGCCTACCAACATACTAACCAAGAACCCAGCTAGTCGAATGACGGCTAGTTTGCTGATGGAAATTAGGATTAAGTATAGATTTCCTAGATCAATGGAACTGAGGGTGCCCTTGCCGTCTGAAAGGATCGATTATAAAATCCCGGATGGATTGGTTTTTATGTAGTACCGTTTTCTAATGGGCTTAGATTCCCTATTCCGAGGTTAGCTTGGGAAATTTTGGATCATTATGGGATTGCTCCTTCACAACTAATAAATATGTTGTAGGATAATAAACTCCGCTAAAAATTAAAGTAGCATCATTAAAAATTTTAAAATTTCTAAATTTTTTTCACAATATCTCATTGACTAGGAAAAAATGTGATATTTTGAACACGTTGAGAAAAAAAAACTACATAATGCATCTTTGTATTGTAATACTTGACATAAAAGAAAATAAGTTGAATTCCAACGTGTTGGAACATCTATTGAAAATTTAATCGGTTTGATACCATTTATTTTACAAACTTGGTCAATTCTCTCATAACTTAAGAATATGACCAAATACAATTAAATGTTTTCTTAATAGGATCAATGAAAGGTAATAATTTTTCTAGACCATCTTGAACAAATAAGTTAAGGACATTACATATGCAACGAATATGAAAAAACCGACCCCCTAAATTTGGTTGACATATTTCTTTTAAATCATTGATGGATGCAATATTTGCAGATGCATTATCAAATCCAATTGTTAAAATTTTATCTATTAAACCATATTCATCAAAAATTACCTTCATCATTCTATAAATATTTTGTGCAGTATGTTGGTCATCAAAAACTCTAAATGCAATAAGTCGTTTTTGCATGGTAAATGATGCATCAATCCAATGACAAGTCACACCCATGTATGAGTGTGTTCGCCAATGGTCACTCCAAATATCAGAACATATAGAAATACGATCTTTAATATCTTTAAATATTTCATTTAAAATAATTTTATCATCTTTGTATAATTTAAAAATATGACGTTTTGTTGTATTTCTAGTCATTCTACATGCAGTAGGATTTAAAGCATTATGCACGTAATTAGTAAAATGAAGTTTTTCACCAAAGCTTAAAGAAAGATGTGTCATACAAGTTAATTTCGTAAATTTTTTTCTATTTTTTGCATCAGAATATTTAAATAAATCTACAGCACTCGTACCTCTACTAGATGATGCATACCTAGCCATTTGAGTTTGCGTCGTATCAAGTCCAAGTTCAACCGCATGATGTCTTTCCATGTGCTTGATCATATTGCCGTATCCACCAGAAAATTTGTATGAAACCCCACAATGGTTGCATACTGCTCTTGAACCTTCATCAGTATCGTCTAAATGAAAATGAAAATGAATTTTGAAAACATCCGAGGAACGAGACTTAACTTCTCTTCTCCGTGATTGTGAACCGACACTAGGGCCGCTCTCTTGGGTTGACATATTTGACATTATGTTATCAGATGAACTTGTCATTTTTTATTTAAGAAATGAGTAAGAAGAATAAGAAAATTGAGAATGATAATTGTGGACGCTGGTTTTCGACCGAGGTCCCCAATCAGAATTTGTAAGTTGGGCACTAGCAATCCTGCAAAAAACAAAGTAGAGTGGACGAGAGTAGGCTACCACCGGTGTGGTGGATACCGGGTACACTCCGACGCCCAAGTCAGTGGCAGGAAATAAGTTTGTAAAATGGGAAAGCAAGGTTGAATATTACCTCTACTTCCTTTGTTTGGCCGTGAGAGCCGTGTAATATATGAGAGGATTAAGGATTGAGAGCATGAAGTATTAGGGTGAGAGAAATGAGACTTGAATGCCTTCTTCCCGTATTCTTCTCATATTATAGATAAAACATGATCTGAAGTTTGGTGGTAATGGTTTTGGAGTAAGTGAGGATTAGTGCTAGAGTTAGGTTAAGTGGAGTGGTGGGGATTAGTGCTAGAGTTAGGTTAAGTGGAGTTGCCATGCTTTATGATTTTAATTGTAATCAAATACATAATTCTTTGGGCTTTGGTTTCGGGCCTATGATGGGCTTAAGGTGAAAGACAGTTTTACCCTTAGACGAAATTTGGCTCTTACAATAATAATTAATTTGTTTTTATAAATGAGAAAATTGAGAATAAGAGAATTGTAGGAATTGAGAGAGTTGAGAAATTGGTGTTGAAATAATGAAAAATGACTCATATTTATATAATTTTAGAATCTTTTTTAATACCGAAAATACCCCTAAAATAACCGTTTTATTACTGTTATTAGGGGTATGTTAGGAATTAAATTAATAAATTTTTTTTTGGCCGTGGTCGGGTCTAATATAAAGACAGATAAAAAATCACTTCATTATATAATCTCTCTGAAAATGGCAATGATAGGTTATCAAACAAATCAAATAATAAATTTTTTTCATTATACAAAATAGCAAATCTAAATTATCAAACAAATCAAAGAATATAATCATTTTATTGTAAAAACTCTCTGAAAATGATAATAAAAGATCATGTGATACATTTTATAACGCAGTATTGTAAACATAGATAATATCTAATATATATACAAAGTAAATAATAATAATAATAATAATAATAATAATAAAATTTACAACATTATTTTTTAACGATTTGAACTTGAGTTGATCATTTAAAAAAATTACACAAACTACTCGATCAAACCCATCAAAACATATAATATAAAACATACGACGGTCATTCATTACTTTACATGACATCACTTTATATTAAATTTATCTCCCAAAATTTATTGTTACAATAATACCCTCAAAAACCAATCATATTATCAAAAGAGTGATATCATCATCTACGTCAAAAGATTTTATTATTACGAAGTTGAAATATATATATACTAGTTTTTGCCCGTGCCTACGGCACGATGTTACAGTATTTGGCCCGTACCTACGGCACGGTGTTACAGAATTAAATTATTTTATTTTTTAATTAAATGATGCCCGTGCCTACGGCACGGCACGGTGTTACAGAATTAAATTATTTTATTTTTTAATTAAATGATGCCCGTGCCTACGGCACGGTGTTACAGTATTTGGCCCGTGCCTACGGCACGGTGTTACAAAATTAAATGATTTTATTTTAACTTTCTATTTTTTTATTTGAAAATTTTGACCCTTTCCATCAATCAATTCACTCTGTTTCCTCCAATTACCAATGAAATGATCTGAGCCGTTAATTAAGCCACATAAAGAGAGCCGTTGGATGCACTCTCTTTCCTCCAACACCATTGTGCTTTATAATATATATATATATATATATATATATATATATATAACTACTATTTAAAACTCTAATTGATTTGCCTGAGCTTAGCTGTTGCTTAGTCAAATTGCTCCCCGTGTGGCTCTTGGATCTAGTGCAAGTCTTTATCTTCTGTCTCAGGTGTTGTTTTAATTCTATTTAATTATTGTTGTTTTATTATATTTTATAAATTTAATTAAACTACAACCATTAAATGTATCATTAATGGGTTCGGGGCGGTGGTAAATGAGTTAGTGCAGCGTCTCCGATGTTAGGTGGTATAATTTCGATTGTTAGGTCGTGATTCAACGATTGTGATCTTAATTGCATATTGTCACGTGATAATATTAGAGAGACTTTTGTAAAATCATTACTACAATGCCCCTATTCCATCATTAATAATCAAGATAATTTGAGTACATTTTTTAACTTCAAAATTAGTGCTTTTCAATAACAAGCTTCACTTAGGATTATAAAATCTTTCCTATTTCATTTTTTTTTTTATATATCTTATTTAAAAAAAAAAAGAATTTGAACAAGCAACAAATGTTTATCCCAATGTGAAGAGAAACCAGATCCCATAATTGAAGGGTTGGAACTGCAAATATTGGCAAAAAAATGTGGTAAAAATAAATGCTAGCTTTGGAAGTTGGAACAATTACTTCAATTTGCATTTGCTCCCACAAAAATTAATTTGTTTTGTCCCTTCAAAACCACAACCATTGACCACTTCCCTTCAATTATTATTTGTCTATAGATATGGAATTTGCATTGTGTTAAGTTCAACTGTGTTAAAGTTTTTTAAAGACAATAATTGTAGTTTTAATTTACTTTGAAACTTCAAATTTGCATCATAATGAAGTATTTTTCCTATTTTTTAACAAAAACAAAATAATAATAAAAAAGTGCTTATGAAAAAAAGAGCAGATTCTGATGGATGAACAACAAAACGAATCAATAAATCAAATTCATGACGAATCGAATCAAAATATAATAAAATCGTATAGATTGGTTTAATAAACTAATAATAATGGACACAAACGTGGGTCGCGTGGGATGAAGTGGAGTCAAATCCAAGCCCAACAAAAGCCCAGCCTTCAAAACGGCGACACATAAGGTATCGCACGTGGGGACTTTGATTTCCTCACTTCTGGTGGGCCTAGGCATGGCAACGACCCGGTCCGGATCTGGTTCTACCGGGATCCGCAAAATTGCGGATCCGGTTATGAATTTCCCAGACCCGCACGGTCCCGGGTCCGGATTTGGGTCTGAAAATTTCCGAATCCGGGGTATCCGGGACCCGGTTTATTTATTAAAAAAAAAAAATTGAAAGCAAAAAACATAACATAAGTCATAACCCTAAATCCCTAATTCCTACGGGTGGGCAAAAAAACCGACCGAACCGAACCAAACCGCAAATCGAACCAAACCGAACCAAATTTACGGTTTTTTTTCTAACGGTTCGGTTTGGGGTTCGGATTGGCTCATCCCAAACGGTTTACGGTTCGGTTCAGGAGCTAATCCGAACCGCACCTGTTAAACCGAACCGAACCGTTATAATTAAAAAAATTATATATTTTTATAAAAAAAAATTTGTATTTGTTTTTTTCTTTTAATTTTATTCTATGTCTTTTTTTTATTAGTATGTTAATACTTTTATTCTTAAATTTTTTGTTAATATATTTATTTGTTAATACTTTTATTCTTCAATTTATTTGTTAATACTTTTATTCTTAAATTTTTTTGTTTTATGGTAGCATCATTATTCTTGAAAGTAAGATGTTGGATTTGTCTCTTAATTAGAATGATTGTAACATCATTATTCGAGGTAATTTTTAAAAAATACAATAATTAATTGTGCCTCATTTTTCAATCCTTTATGGAGTGCATGTGTTCCTTGGAGACACAGCTTCACCCTAGCACTCATACTTCATACTATTTGTTTGATAGACTAGTTTTTTTTTTTTTTTTTTGTCTTCACTTAAGTTGATGAAAATTTATTTTAAATATAATAATCCGTAAACCGAACGAACCAATCCGTAAATCGCTGGTTTAAAATTTTTTCAATCCGAACCAATCCGTTATTTAATGGTTTGGTTTGAGAGGTAAAAAATTCGAACCGTAAAATATGGTTTGGTTCGGTTTTTAGCAAAAACCGAACCGCGCCCACCCATACTAATTCCTCTAAACCTCAGTACCTCAGCTCACCTCACGCACGCAGCCACCCCTGCCACTGCCACCAAGCCAAGCAACCACCATCTTCAAACTCACTCTTCCTAAACTAAATCACGATTCACGAATCACGCAGCCAGCCAGCCACCATCTTTAGTCTTCACTCTTCACGCAATCACGCACGACGGCACGAGTCACGACGGCAGAAATCGGGTCTGGCAGTCAGCGATCAGCCACCATCTTCAGTCTTTAGTCTTCACTCTTTGAGGTATGTTGCTTGCGGCTTGCCTTCTTGAATCCTTTTGGAAACTTAAAAAAAAAAATTCATGCTTGCTTTCTGATTTCTTGTTTACGGCATACAGTAACGGTACTTGCTTTCTGATTTCTTGATCAATTTTTAAAAATTTTATTTATTTAAATTTAAAAAATAATAAGTCACCCTTCCCTGTCTTGTTGGTACTTGGTTCCCTGGATTATTAGGTTATTTCAACGTTCTTACCCCATCCAGGCAAATGGTGAAAGTCGCAGCGTACCATAATTCTAATATTAAAATATTTTTTTTTAGGTTATTTCCAACCCAAAATGTTAATTTTGGAATAATATTTATACTAAAATGATGTTTATCACAATTAGTCATTGCCATGGTGTTGTAAATTTGTAATTGAGCCTGAAATTGTACTATTACTACAGTATTGTATCAATTTTTTTTTTTTTTTTAAAAAAAAACCCTATTTTAGCACAATCGTTGGAGGGTAATTTTGCTCTATTTTATTACTTTTCGTCTATTTGAAGCCCCGTTAGAAGTGCTCACTTCACCAGGGTAATTTTTTATTATTTGAAGTGGGTGGTAATGAGATTAATTGTCTGCAAGTGACGTGGTTGCGTGACTTGGTGGTGTATGGTTTAGGATATCACCTTAAGTTCCTGGCTTCGAATCCAGATGGTGCGTTTCTTATAAGAGTTTGAGATAGTCGAGGGTTTTACCCGCTTTGCTAAAGTAATAATGGGTGATTTGACGGTGAAGTTTCTAATGATTTCAAAAGAAAAAAAAAATGAGATTAATTAAAATAGGGTAAGGTAAGTTAATAAAAGGTAAATTAATTTACCTTGTTATGTTTGAAAATATGATATGGTAAAAATGACGGTTTTGTAATATTATTGTGTTTAGGTGGAACATATTAAAAGGTAAAAATAAGATAAAGCTAAAAAGAAAATAATAACATGAAAAAACATGAAAACAATCTAAATTAGAGTGCTATAAACAGTACGGTAAAATGACCCATTAAATTACCTTCCATAACTATCTATTCAACCCTACGCACTTTTTTTTTATGAGTGATTTCATGAGTCTTATAAGTTAAATTAGAGTGATTTCATGAGTCTTATAAGTTATATGATTTTTATACTTTCCTAAAAAAAAAATTCATTTATAACTTAATATTATGCTATTATTTCTAGTACGCTATCTCAAAGAATAACCAGTTTTTAATGATTTTTTAGTCTAATAAATTTTAAGATATTCACAATCAAAATCTAAAAGGATTATTTATTTCGTTCTACTTCCAATAAAATGAAAGTTATAAAATATGATTTTTATAAGATTAAATTATAAATAAAAATTATTTAAATAGCTTATATGACTGAAAGTTATAAAATATAAATAATTGTGTTGCAAAACTGAAACCCTAAACTTTTGAACTGATTACACCCGACATCGCTCTTAATTTTGAAGTCTCGAGCACGCATGAGTCACCACTAGCCAACCAGCCAGCCAGCCACTCTGCCGTCATCGTCACACCAGGCCGCAGTCGAATAAAGACGAAAACCAAAAGTCGTTGAAGCTAAACGAAAGCCCCTGGCATCGATATTGACCGAAGTCGCCGTTGCCGTTGCATTCTCTTTGGTTTGATTTTTTGTAGGTTAGTGCAATCATTTTCGTGATTATATTCTTCATTCATGGGATATCGGTGACTACTATTATTTTCTCGTTATTTTTAATTGATTAATTTATTTTTATATATTCGGAGAGTAAACCTATATTAACCTAAAAAAAATGTTGATTGTGTTAATAGTCTCTCAATAAATTATTAAGCATTTACGACGCAAAAGTACTTTTGTAATTTAAATGGTTTCTTGAGGTATATGCAATGTTTTAAAATACGCACTTTTGGCGTCGTAAATGCTTGAATAATTTATTGAGAGACTATTAACACAATCAACATTTTTTTAGGTTAATAATTTATTGAGAGACTATTAACACAATCATCCCCTTCCCTTTTTCACCTCTCCCACATCGACCAAAGCCTCCAGCAAGCCTCCATTTTCGCACAAATAACATCCTTCAAACTGCCCTTATTCATGCCATATCACGCCACTAGTCACTGACTTAGAATAATCGAGAACTACACTGCCTTCAACACAGCCCCTCCAACCAGCCTCTGAAACACGCCCAACTCCCCCTTGAAACCAGCCCCTGAACACGCCCAAACTGCCTCTGAAACCAGCCTCTGAACACGCCCACACTGCCTCTGAAACTAGCCCCTGAACACGCCCAAACTGCCTCTGAAACTAGCCCCCGAACACGCCCAAATTGCCCTAGGGGTGGCAATTTGGGTCAGGATTCGTTTATTCGTTTAATTCGATTCGCTTTAATGCGAATACGGGTTTGAAAAAATGGATTCGTTTAATAAATGGGTCAATTCGATTCGATTCGTTTATTAAACGAATCGAATACGAATTTAAGCTCATGGATTCGTTTATTCGTTTATGATTCGTTTTATTATTTTTATTTACTAGTTCTTGTTAATTTTCAATTAAAATTCGAGAAATTATAACTAATTATCATAGAAAATGTAATATTTGTGATACTTGGAGATGTATTTTTAGTAAATATATTAATTACATATTTCATATGTATATATTTATGAAGAATTAATTTAAATCAAGTGTGGTAAATTAATTTATTAAATAAATCTAATTGACTAAACGAATAAACGAATATTCGTATTCGATTCGTTTAATAAACGAATCGAATACGAATCATGATATTAGGATTCGTTTAATAAACGAATCGAATACGAATCCATCACATTTTGATTCGATTCGTTTAGGATTCGATACAAATTCGATTCGTTGATTCGTTTTGCCACCCCTAAATTGCCCCTCCAACCAGCCCCTGAACAAGCCCAAACTGCCTCTGAAACCAGCCTCTGAAACACGTCCAAATTGCCTCTGAAACCAACCTCTGGAACACGAATAACTACCCCTGAAACCAGCCTCTGAAACACACCCCAACTACCCCTGAAACCAGCCTTTGAAACACACATATTCCCCCCTGTAACTACCCCCATAACACGCCCAAATTGCCCCTCAAAACCAACAGCAACGAGACCCTAACTCATCACAACTTTATGCATGCGTGAGCCAAGTCACACCAGCCCCATGCATACGTAAAACTAGCCCAAAATAACCCTAAAACAATACTGAAACTTTGCCCAAAACAGTAAACCAAAACCACGGAAAAATAGTGAACAAAAACAGAGAAAACAGCGAGCGGAAATGATGAACGAAACAGAGAAAATAGCGAGTGGAAACCGCGAGTAAAAACGGACAAAACCGTAGAAACAACAGACCAGTGAAAACAGTGAAAGCAGCGGACCAGTGAAAACAGCAGAAATGATTACCCTTCTGGCACCATGAAACGCACTCCCGAAAAGCGACTAAAAAGGTTAGACCTGAGGGGACCTTTTTTATTTATTCCCCTTTATTTTTAGTTATTTTATTATTCTATTTCGCATGAGTATTGTAGATTGGTGCATAATGTGATTTCCGGATGAACGGAATATGTGTTCTCTCTTACGGTATATCGGATGGAAACCCGAACATAAATTCCGTTGCCGAATCTGAATGGACGGTATTGCGGTTTGCACTCGGGATACAATGCCCTGTACCACTTGAGAGACACACGTATTTCGTTTCACCTAACCTTGTATTCGAGCATGATTAGACCCAGTATGTTATTTATTATTTAAGCATGATTAGGTCGTTAGTATGTTATTTCCCTATGTATGTTATAGTTATTTTCTTTCGTAATAGGAGTTTAATCTACGTTTATGCATAGGTTGTTATTTAGTTTTCGTGTTTGATGACTCAGCATGTTCATTGTGTGATATTGTATGCTTGCCGTTATGATGACTTACTTTTAAAACATGTGAACTTAGTCATAGGATTTATTTTCATGTATGTGAGTGTAACTTTTGAACATGTTGTTGAGTAGATTCAGTTAACTTATTGCACAAATCATACCATTACAAGTGACATAAGTAAGGGACCATTCTGAACCCAACGATTTGAGGTCTTCCCTTGCGAGGGGTGAGTGCGGCCTTAAATCATTTTCCCGGTTCACACCGGATGGCAACTCCATTATTCTCCGGTTTAGTCCCCCACAGGCTACTCCGTACTCCCAACCGGACCGCGAGCCCGGAACAACATGCGTCGTCCAGTTTCTGTGTTCCCACAGTCTGGCGACTCCACTGGGGATAGAGAATCGGCCCCGAAATAATGTCTTGTAATGTTTGAGATTTGTGCTTTAAATTAACCATGTCTACTGTGGGTTTTAGGAGTTTAATCAAAGGTGTTATTAAAGCTAGGTGATGGTTTAGTGTCTTCCTTCATTCACTACCTTTCTATAAGGAAAAGCTGCGAAGGCATCTAGATAATCATTACCTGTAGTTCATTGTGATAGACTAATTTGGAGGACTTGTTGTTTATTCCTGTCACCAAGGCGATAAGAGCCTAAGAAACTTGGGTATTTAAGAGAGTTCGCTCCACCCTCTCTCTGGGGAATCTACAATGGGAAATCCATTTGACAGTTAGTCACATACCGTAACTCGTTGGCACGTACCGTAAGATATAAAAAAGGTGTGCTCACTTGGTTGTTTGAACCCTTGAGTGGGGAGTCCTAGTTGTGGGCAATCCTTCATCAACGAGAGCCTTTGCTTACACTCCTGAAACCTACATATGAACCGTAGTTGTATGACTAGCAAAAATTATTTCCTTATGTTTATATTTCGGACCATCGTCATTTGGATTCGGTTGAACTTTTTGTCAAAAGATGTGAACTTGTTGGGTCATTTAAACTGAGACAAGTTTATGTCATTTGACAATTAGGCCAAAATTTTCTAAAATGCCGATGAGCCATTTTGTGTTTGGGCTTTTTATCATTTGAAGTTGTTTAGCCATGTATCGCAAAAGTATAAATTTGTTGGGCCTTTTCAACTGGGACAAGTTTGTACCGCGTAATAGTATGATTGAATGCTTTAAAATGATAACGGGCCAACTTGTATATAAATCTTGATGGAATTGTATATTTCATGTATTACATGCATACATATTAATGGACCAGATTGAAGCTAATCTCGCCAAAATGATTGAACAACTGCAAGCTCTGACTGCTGCCATGTCTAATATAGTTGTGCCCCGTGCTGTGGGAAGTTCTGAAAATGAGAGGCGCGAGGAGCCTCCGAATAGATTGAATGATGACATCCCCGCTTTTGATGATGACATGGCTGAATATGCTGTTGGGAAGATAGCCGGGTCTCAGGCTGAGATACAGAAACTCCGTGACCAGGTAGAATCAGTTACCCGTAAGATGAAGGGTAAAGACGAAGACTTACTAGACTATGAAGCAATGACATTCGAAGAACAGTTTCCTGCTCAGTTCAAGATGCTGGATATGGCCAAGTTCAATGGGAATGAGGATCTGAGGGTCCATCTCCGCCAGAATGTTTTAGTTATGAGTTCAGTGGGTCTATCAAAGCGACAAGTTGAGAAAATATTCGGGATGTCACTTGAAGGGGCGCCGGTAGTATGATACCATAGCCTTGAGAAAAAGTTTAAAGAAGATTGGAGGGAATTGGCAGACGCCTTCCTGAAACAATATGTTACGGACTTGGAGATTGATTTGTCACTCCGGGATCTGGAAAACACTAAGCAGAAGTGACCAGCGTAAACACACACGTATAACGCAAGCGTACGTATCGTTAAAGTAGTATGAAAAGTATCGATCCCACGATGACTTAATAACTAAACTATTAATTTTATGAGGTCAAATGTTTACTAGTATCTAACAGGTTAATTGATTGATTTGAAATGGTGACGATTCTAAATTTAAAAGCAAGTAAATAAAATTGTCGAAAGTAGGTTTTAAGAAAATTCAATATTAAAAACTATCTAGGGTTGTGATTTCTTTTAATATTATTTTAAAGATGAAGTGGTTATCTTAAAGTTGGGTAATATATTGATTTATTAACCTAGAACACAAAATTATGTGAAAGCCTCTGTCGATGGTCAATTACAAATACCTAGTATAATCCAATTGAACCATATGTCTATGTCAACCAAATTACCTAGATTCATTAAGATTAAGTTCCAATTAAGGCTACCCCCGCCCGACAGGTATATTCCTATCCTGTAAGGAAATCTATTAAAGAGTTATCTATCTTCAAGGAAGATCGTGGGCTATTGAATCTAAGGCTGAAACCTAAAATCCTTATGTCTAGTTCATTTTAGATTTACCAGATCAATTTTATTAATGGTCAGTTAATGAAAAAGCATTAAAATTAAGACTCAATAAATAAATCTTTATAATACCCAAACTATAATCTAACCCCTTATAAACCGGTGATATTAAAAGTCATCACAACCCCAGATAACTAATTTAGTTACAACACATAACTTGGGCTAATAAAAGACATAAAGTAAAAATGCGGTAAAGTAAATACTGAAAAGTAAATTACAATAAAATAAAATGCTAAGGTAAAATGAATTACTTTTACTACTACTAATTTAGATATCTCCCATAAAATAATATATAAACTTGTGATAATATTACCAACCGACCAATCTGGCGGTATCCTGATTAAGTCAAATTAAGTCCAACCAGCCATTAAGGCGGTAATATTTGTCCATAAACCAGCCATAAATGCGGAACCAAAATTAAATTACCAACCGACCAATCTGGCGGTATCCGAGATTAGTCAGGTTTAAATCAGATTAAAATTAAATTACCAACCGACCAATATAGCAGTATCCTTTTTAAGTCAAATTTTAAATAGTGAATATATTATTTTTAAGGGAGATTAATCTACCTAGCAATAGTAAAAGAATTACCTTTCACCCTAGCTGGGGAAGTTACCTCCTCATGGTGAATAGTAAAAACTGTAAAAAGTAAAGAAAGTAAATTACTATTATTACAGAACGTAATTAAAATTAATTACAAAACTAAAATTAAAATAAACTTAGAGAGATAAGAACTCCCTATTTACATCAAAGAAATGGGAGAGAATGGTACAACAAAATCTAAAATCTCGAGCTGAATTTATAGGCCTCGGTGGGGTTCCAGCGTCGCGACGCCAAGGCCTTTGGCGTCGCTACGCCAGCTGCAGTTGGCGTGGCATGCTCTGATTTTGACACGTGGCAATTCGGATAAGAAGATAAGGCGACATGTGGCGAGGCGGCTAAGAGCTCAATTATTATGCTGACGTGGCGATGATGTGGCGCTGACGTCGCAAGGCGGCTGAGATCAATTATCGGCACCGTAGGATTGCGACACGTGTCACGCTGTGATTGGCTGATGCTGACGTGGCATGTTGACTCGGTTGACCTGATGACGTGGATAATGACGTGGCAAGACGCGTGGCAGAGTTGACTCGTTGATCGGATGACGTGGCGACACGTAGGATGACACGTGGCACACGTGGAAATAGTAATTTTCGGCATCGTAGGATGATGACACATGGCACGGCGCGCGTTAGCAGATCGGCTGTGATGGTGACACGTGGCACGGCGCACGTTAGCAAAGTCAAACTTCTCAAATTCTGACCCGTTGACCCGGTGCACATTAGCAGACCACGGTGCACGTTAGGCGTCGCGACGCCAAGGGATTGGGCGTCGCGACTCCCAAAATTACCAAAATGTTGTTTTTGCCAATTTTTCCTGTTTTTTCCCCAAATCACCTCTAGAATGTCCTGAAACTTTATTTATCTACAAAATAACACAAAACACATCAAAATATTCACAAAACTCAAGAAACTATACAAAATATTAGGTTAAATAGTGGGAAATAGTGATAGATTTACCACTCATCACACCCCCAAACCTTACATTTTGCTAGTCATCGAGCAAACATAAGTAAATAACATAAATAAATAAGCCACTTTCGTAGGGATCACGGTTGCATTTAGCATATGCAACAAGCCTTTAAACCCCTAGGTGTCCCTAGTGGACGAGTTGTAGTCTCGTGAGGGTTTACAACAATGATACCCACAAACATTTTACAAAAGTAAAAAGGTAGTAAAACTAATGCACACAAAAGCAAAAAGACGAGAGAAAAGAGAATAAAGAAGTTAGTGACTAATCAGGTGAAACTTCTACTCCAAGTTACTAGTTTGTTTTGTTTTTCTTTCTAAATTACAGAATAAGTAAATTCTCCGATTATTTTTACATTCTCTATTACACAGCCAACAAGATATTAATCAACTTATTTTTGCCCACAACAGTCATAAGTGGGGAGTTGATAAGAGTTAAGTAATTTATTTTTTCCTGAATTTCAATTTCATTTCACATTTTTTGTCAATGAAATTTTTTCTGATTTTTTCTTTTTTCTATTTTTTATTTATATACAATACCTTCCGTCTATGTAGCGAGTGTTGGGTCGGTGGCTCCCAAACCAGTTGGCTTTAGGGCATCAGGTGTTAAGACACCCCTATAGACTTAATTACTCAGACTTCAGATATATATATTTTTGCAGCATCTTTGATCCATGTAACGAGCTTTGGGCTAGTGACTCCCAAACCAGTTGGTTTTAGGGCACTAGGTGTTAAGACACCTCTACGAACTTAATAACTCGGATCTCAGTTTTTTTTTTTTACTCCATCACTTTTTGAGATGCTTCCTCCAATTAAACTAGAGCACTGAATATTACAAACTTTTCAATTTTAGCTCATGTCTGTATGTTTCCATGTATGTTGATAATATCTGTCAACTGAGCATATGAAGATTCATTTTAGTCAGTATTATGGAGAATTCACAAATTAAATAATTTAAAATGAAATTAACAGAAATTAACTTGTTTCAAAATAGGTTTGAGATACATCTCAGGAGTAAAACTCCTTACTCAGCTATCTCTTACCAATTTCATCTTTTTAGTCAAAATAAAAACACAAAAATGCAAAATATTTTTGTAATTTTTTGAAAATTTTTCAATTTTTTTTTTTCGAAAAATTTTGGACTAAAAATAAAAACAACACACAAACTAAAAACAAGGTACTAATCAACTAATTCCCTCCCCCAAACCTAAATGAGACATTGTCCCCAATGTCTTAAACAGTAAAAGGAGAGTTAAGAAGGTGATACCTGGTTAGCTGAAATTCTACAAAAAATTAAATGTTAAGATCCAGATTAATCCTACGCCTCTTACCACGGTCGTCCTCGGACCAATTTATCTTTGAAAGGATAGGGTCAACTCGTGGTTCATAGGCTATGAGTTGGTCTATTAGATCCGGAGCAGTTCTGGCACTGAAAATGAGTTCTTTCAAAGGTTTTGACACAAACTCATTTCTCCGAGCATCATCAAGAAACACACAAAGAAAATCATAAAATCCATCAACGTTGAGTAGTCCAATTGGTTTCTGGTGTATGTTCAGCTTCGCCCAAGATAGTACTATAAAAATTTCCTCCAATGTGCCCAAGCCACCTGGCAAAGCAATAAAAGCATCAGCACGGTTAATCATTTCCACTAGTCGTTCAGACATACCTGGCATGATCAGTTCCTCTCCGTTTGATGGTTCAAATAGATTGCCTCTGCTGCCAAGGGTTTTGGAATGATTCCCAAAACGTGACTGCCTCATTCATGTACGACCTTTGAAACGATCCCCATAAGTCCAAGATCTCCTCCGCCATATATTAAGTGCATATTCCTTGCAGCTAAGACTCGACCCAATTCCTGTGCTACTTCTACATATTGTGGTTTAGTACCAACACTACTACCGCAAAACACACAGATGTTTTCAACTCGTCTTCTTGAAGTGGCTTCCATGTTTTACTCTGGATGTCTTCAAAAGTGCAATGATTAGTTGAATTTATAATACCTGAAAGAGGTGAGTAAAAATAATAGCACTAGTACCTGCCAAATGACAATTATTAGTTAAACAAATCGTGATAGTCAAAAAGTTACGGATCATGTAGGAGAAAATAAAAGAAAACAACAAAACAAATTACAATTATTAGGAAAAGACAAAGAGATATAATATTTACAAGAATAGTAACGGCTTGATCGACGTCTATGCGTCAGGGACAAACTTCCCATCCAATTTTCTTATAAATTGGCAAACATGGTCTTTTTGAGTCAGATTCCCGAGACTTAACAATTGTCTTTCTTTTTGAAATTGTGTATGTAATTTGCGAAAGACTATGTGAACATATCCACTGGGATGCGTCTCAAGAGTCGAAGATATATCATCTAAAGACTCCTTACTCAAGCCATCTCTAATGAATTTAATTTTGTCTTCTCGATTATCAGACACCATTCCTAACGAACGACAACGAGTATTGCAATTCCAGCGTGCACATTTATAACAAACACCCATTTGCTTAGCTCTACGTTTCTTTGATAGGTGCTTTCCAAAACCAGGCAGATGTGAAATAAAAGAGTCAGAAGACTCACCTGCCAATCGGACTCGTGCTTCAATTACCCAACGAATATCATTAGGAATACCATGGATGTCAGTAACCTCATCCGTTCCAAGCGAGTTTTGTAGACTTTTATCAGAGATTTTTGAGGGAGAGAAGGAAATTGCTTGTGAAGATTTGCGAGAGCTTCTTCCTTCTTGAAATGTCTTAATATGCAAAAACTAAACACACAAAATTAAATCACACCAAATCACAATATATACAAGATTTGCATGGGTTGCCTCCCTGCGAGCGCTAAGTTTTAAAATCGTCAGCTAGACTTTTACTTCTCGATCGTTAGGCTGGATCTGAAAGTGTGACACTTTCTTTTTGTCGCTCAAATGATTCTCCCCAGTAGTGCTTGACACGCTGACTATTAACTTTGAATGTGTTGTTGGTATTGGGATCCAGTAACTCAACAGCTTCATAAGGTAAAACCTGAGTGATCACAAATGGACCTGACCACCTAGATTTCAACTTTCCAGGGAAAAGTTTCAATCTCGAATTGTACAATAACACATGTTGCCTTGGTTCCAACAATCTGTGAACTATTTTTCGGTCATGCCATTTTTTGGTCTTTTCCTTGTACAATTTGGCGTTTTCATAAGCCTGTAAGCGAAATTCCTCCAATTCGTTGAGTTGGTGAAGTCTTTTCTCTCCTGCAACTTGTGAATCAAGATTCAACTTCTTCAGTGCCCTGTACGCCTTGTGCTCAAGCTCAACTGGTAGATGGCACGCTTTCCCAAACACCAATCGATATGGGGACATACCAATGGGTGTCTTGTAAGCTGTCCGGTGGCCCATAATGCATCATCTATTGTTGACCAGTCCCTCCTTGTTGATCCAACGGTTCTTTCTAGGATTCTTTTGATTTCCATGTTTGAAACCTCACCTGTCCATTTGACTGTGGATGGTAAGCTGTGGCAACCTTGTGAGTAACTCCGTATTTGGATAGGAGTGCATCAAAGTATCTGTTGCAGAAATGCGAGCCACCATCGCTGATAATTGCCCGAGGTGTTCCAAACCGAGTGAAAATATTCTTTTTCAGGAATTTGATCACCACTTTTGAATCATTGGATGATAGTGCAATTGCTTCGACCCATTTGGAGACGTAGTCTACAGCAACCAGGATGTACAGGTTTCCGAATGATGGAATAAAGGGTCCCATGAAATCAATACCCCATACATCGAATATTTCCACTTCTAGAATGTTTTGCAACGGTCATTCGTTTTCTCCTCGAAATATTCCCATTCTCTGGCACCTGTCACATTGAAAAGCAAAAAGATAAGCATCTTTAAAAAGAGTGGGCCAGAACAAACCTGATTGTAGGACTTTGGCTAAAGTTTTGTTTCCGCTGAAGTGTCCGCCATATGGTGATGAATGACAGTGCTGCAAAACACTGTTGATTCCTCATGTGGAACACATCGTCTCAATAATTGATCAGCACATCGTTTGAACATGTACGGTTCATCCCAGACATAGTGCTTGACTTCTTTGAAGAACTTCTTCTGTTGCTGAGTTGTCCATTCCAACGGCCATTTTCCTGACACAATGTAGTTGACATAGTCAGCATACCAAGGGACTTCCTGTTTGTTTCATGGCAAACAGCTGTTCATCTGGAAAAGTTTCTTTGATTGACAGATCTTTGTCAGCTGTTTCTCCATTCTCGAGCCTCGATAGATGATCTGCCACCTGATTCTCTGTCCTTTCCTGTCTCGATCTCCACGTCGAATTCTTGCAGAAGAAGTATCCAACGGATCAATCTGGGTTTGGCATCTTTCTTCGTGATCAAATATTTGATTGCTGAATGATCTGTGTAGACCACCACTTTGGGACCTAGCAGATAGGAACGAATTTGTCAAAAGCGTACACAACTGCGAGCAACTCCTTTTCAGTGGTTTGTGTAGTTGAGTTGAGCTTCATTCAGAGTTCTGCTGGAGTAGTAAATGTGTGTGGAAAATCTTTTGCTTTACGTTGTCCCAAAACTGCACCTACAGCAAAATCACTAGCATCGCACATCACTTCAAATGGAAGGGTCCAGTCTGGTGCTACAATGATGGGGGCAGATACCAGCTTCTGTTTTAAGATTCAAAAGCTTCCTGGCATTCTTTGGTGAAGTTGAAAGGCACATCCTTCTCCAGAAGATTGCATAGAGGTTTAGCAATTTTGGAAAAGTCTTTGATAAATCTCCTGTAAAACCTGCATGTCCAAGAAAACTTCGAATACCTTTTACTGATGTTGGTGGAGGGAGTTTTTCAATTGTCTCTATCTTTGCTTTGTCTACCTCAATCCCCTTTTGTGAGATCCGGTGTCCAAGAACAATTCCTTCTTGCACCATAAAGTGGCATTTTTCCCAGTTGAGTACTAGTTTTGTATCTTCGCACCTTTGTAACACATGTTCCAAATTTTGCAAACAATGGTCAAAAGAATCTCCAAACACAGAAAAATCATCCATAAAAACCTCCATACTCTGCTCCAGCATGTCTGAGAAAATGGCCATCATGCAACGCTGATGTGAAGTATGGAATTGCAGAGGCATTACATAATCCAAATGGCATCCTGCGGAAAGCAAAAGTACCATAGGGATAAGTAAATGTAGTTTTCTCCTGGTCTTCTGGTGCGATGGCAATCTGATTGTACCCTGAATATCCGTCCAGAAAGAAATAGAACTCATGTCCTGCCAGTCTGTATAACACCTGGTCAATAAATGGTAACGGAAAATGGTCCTTCCTCGTGGCTTTGTTCAGTTTCCTGTAGTCCATGCATACTCTCCATCCAGTCACTGTTCTTGTTGGGATTAGCTCATTCTTTTCATTGGTAATCACAGTAATTCATCATTTCTTTGGTACACACTGCATAAGACTCACCCAACTGCTGTATGAGATGGGGTAAATGATGCCAGCATCTAACCATTTGATGATTTCTTTCTTCACGACTTCCTTTATGATTGGATTGAGTCTCCGTTGATGTTCCACTGTAGGTTTTTACTCATCGTTCATCGGGATCTTGTGCATGCAAAATGATGGACTAATGCCTCGAATGTCTGTTATAGTCCAGCCAATGGCTTTCTTGTGCTCTCGTAACATTCTCAGCAACTTTTCTTCCTGCTCCAATGTTAGTGAAGAAGAAATAATAACAGGTAATTCAGAAGAGTTTCCAAGAAATGCATACCTGAGATGGCTCGGAAGTAACTTTTGTTCCAGCTGTGGTGGTTCTTCAATTGAAGGCTTGATTCGATCTTTCTTTGGCAGTTCCAAACTTTCAACTGGTGGTGTTGCTTTGAATCGGAATGGTTTGTCAAGGTAGTTGATACATTCCAGGATTTCAGCATCTAGCTCGCTGTCAGTCATGTTGGTGATGCAAGCTTCAAGTGTATCTGTGGGATTTGGCTCAGTATTTTGAACGATACTTTCAACAACATCAACTCTGAAGCATTCTTCTTCCTTTTCATCCCTCGGGAATTTCATTGCTTTGAAAACATTAAAGGTCACTTCTTGGTCATGCACTTTCATGGTCAGTTCTCCTTTTTGCACATCAATCACAGTTTTACCTGTAGCCAAGAATGGTCTCCCAAGAATGATAGGTATTTATTTGTCTTCTTCCATGTCAAGGATGATGAAATCTGCTGGGAGAATTAGTTTGTCTACTTTCACCATCACATCTTCAACAACACCTCTTGGAAATGCAAGTGTTCGGTCAACAAGTTGCAATGAAACTGAGGTAGGCATTGCTTCTCCAATCTGCAGTTTCCTGTAAATAGAAAATGCATCAAGTTAACACTAGCACCTAAATCACATAAAGCCTTACCGATATAATGTTCTCCAATGGTGCAGGGATCTGTGAAACTGCCAGGATCTTTCAACTTCGGGGGAAGTTTCCTCTGAATAATGGCGCTGCATTCTTCTGTTAATGCTACTGTTTTGTAGTCTCCCAATCTCCGTTTTCGTGAAAGAATGTCTTTCATGAATTTGACATAACTGGGCATTTCTTCCAAAGCTTATGCAAATGGGATGTTGATGTGCAGCTTTTTGAAAACCTCCAGGAATCGACAAAACTGCTTGTCCAATTTGTTTTTCTGAAGACGCTGAGGAAAAGGTGGAGGTGGAATGATTCTTTCTGGTTCTTTTTCCTTTGCTTCTTTTTCCTCCATTTGTTTCTCAGCTTCTTCTGGAACTTCTTCTTTGGACATCTTGATTCCAACATCTTTGTTGATTTCAGTACCGCTTTTCAAAGTAATGGCTTGACATTGCTCCTTCCCCCGGTTCTTTGGATTGAGTTCTGTATTGGTGGGAAGATTTCCTGGTGGTCTGTAACACTGAGCATTGGCCAGTTTTCCGATTTGATTCTCAAGTGCTTTGATGGAAGCTGATTGGCTCTGAAAGATGGCATCGTACTTTTTTAATTGAGCCCGCACTTCTGCTATTCCTGGTTCATTTTTCTACTCCTGGCCTTTGTTCGATTGCTGGAATCCAGGTGGTGGATAGTTCCACTGTTGCCTGAATTGTTGCTCCATGAAAAATTAGGATGATTCCTCCACCCTGGGTTGTAGGTGTTGGAATATGGATTGTTCACCTGTCTGTTGAAATTATTGACAAAATTCACCGTCTCTTCAAGTTGGTTCGACTCTGGTGCTCCTCCATATGGTGAACTTGTGGATCTAGTGGTAAGAGTCTCCATGAATTTGCATATATGATCTAGCTTGGTGTTGACTGCTGTATTGGCTCCACTTTCATAAATTCCTGCAATTCTTTGGATCATGCTCCTTTCTGTTGGCCACAAGGAATTGTTGTTAGCCATTTCTTCGATTAGTTCCCAGGCTTGATCTTCTCCTTTTGCCATTAAAGCTCCTCCAGCAACAGCATCTATTGTGGTTCTCGTTATTCCAGAAAGTCCATTATAGAAAGTTTGGACTTGAAGTCATTTTGGAATCTCATGGTGAGGACATTTCCGGAGCAAATCTTTATACCTTTCCCAAGCTTCGTAGAGAGTTTTAGAGTCTTGTTGTACAAAGGATGTGATGTCATTCCTCAGTTTTCCAGTTCTGGCTGGTGGAAAATACTTTGCAAGAAATTTGGTGGCTAAAGTGTTCCAAGTTGTGATAGAACCTGCTGGTAGTGAATGTAGCCAAGCTTTAGCTCTGTCTTTCAAGGAGTATGGGAAAACACGCAATCTCATTGCTTCTTCAGCTTCTCGGTTGTAATTAAAAGTGCCACAAACTTTCAGGAAGTTGCTGATGTGGGCATTAGGATCTTCAGTTGCATTCCCCCCAAACTGAACTGACTGCTGAATCATCTGAATGCATGTTTTGATGTCACCTGCATTTGCTGGTAATGGAGGAAGTACAATGCAAGAAATGAGTCTGTCAATCACCGGAATGGTTCTGTCTCGAATGGGAATTGGTAGTGCAACCTCCAACGGTTCAGGTTCCATGTTGACTAAAGCTTCTTGGCCTTCTCGCCTTTCCATTCTCAACTGTCTGATGGTTCTTTCAATTTCTGGGTCAAGCGGTCGAAGTTCAAAGCTTCCGGTTCGTCTCATTAAGAATGTGATGACCTGAAACACAATAAAACGAAAACAATAAGTAAAAAGAAAATTAGATACAAGTAACGTATCTAACCCCTAAACTAATAGTGAAAGATAAATAAGTCCCCAGCAACGGCGCCAAAAACTTGACCAGCGTAAACACACACGTATAACGCAAGCGTACGTATCATTCAAGTAGTATAAAAAGTATCGATCCCACGAGGACTTAATAACTAAACTATTAATTTTATGAGGTCAAATGTTTACTAGTATCTAACAGGTTGATTGATTGATTTGAAATGGTGACGATTCTAAATTTAAAAGCAAGTAAATAAAATTGTCGAAAGTAGGTTTTAAGAAAATTCAATATTAAAAACTATTTAGGGTTGTGATTTCTTTTAATATTATTTTAAAGATGAAGTGGTTATCTTAAAGTTGGGTAATATATTGATTTATTAACCTGGAACACAAAATTATGTGAAAGCCTCTGTCGATGGTCAATTACAAATACCTAGTATAATCCAATTGAACCATATGTCTATGTCAACCAAATTACCTAGATTCATTAAGATTAAGTTCCAATTAAGGCTATCCCCGCCCGACAGGTATATTCCTATCCTGTAAGGAAATCTATTAAAGAGTTATCTATCTTCAAGGAAGATCGTGGGCTATTGAATCTAAGGCTGAAACCTAAAATCCATATGTCTAGTTCATTTTAGATTTACCAGATCAATTTTATTAATGGTCAGTTAATGAAAAAACATTAAGATTAAGACTCAATAAATAAATCTTTATAATACCCAAACTATAATCTAACCCCTTATAAACCGGTGATATTAAAAGTCATCACAACCCCAGATAACTAATTTAGTTACAACACATAACTTGGGCTAATAAAAGATATAAGTAAAAATACGGTAAAGTAAATACTGAAAAGTAAATTACAATAAAATAAAATGCTAAGGTAAAATGAATTACTTTTACTACTAATAATTTAGATATCTCCCATAAAATAATATATAAACTTGTGATAATATTACCAACAGACCAATCTGCGGTATCCTGATTAAGTCAAATTAAGTCCAACCAGCCATTAAGGCGGTAATATTTGTCCATAAACCAGCCATAAAGGCGGAACCAAAATTAAATTACCAACCGACCAATCTAGCGGTATCCTTGATTAGTCAGGTTTAAATCATATTAAAATTCAATTACCAACCGACCAATATAGCGGTATCCTTTTTAAGTCAAATTTTAAATAGTGAATATATTATTTTTAAGGAAGATTAATCTACCTAGCAATAGTAAAAGAATTACCTTTCACCATAGCTGAGGAAGTTACCTCATGGTGAATAGTAAAAACTGTAAAAAGTAAAGAAAGTAAATTACTATTATTACAGAACGTAATTAAAATTAATTACAAAACTAAAATTAAAATAAACTTAGAGAGATAAGAACTCCCTATTTACATCAAAGAAATGGGAGAAAATGGTACAACAAAATCTGAAATCTCGAGCTGAATTTATAGGCCTCGGTGGGGTTTCAGCGTCGCGACGCCAAGGCCTTTGGCGTCGCTACGCCAGCTGCAGTTGGCGTGGCATGCTCTGATTTTGACACGTGGCAATTCAGATAAGAAGATAAGGCGACATGTGGCGAGGCAACTAAGAGCTCAATTATTATGTTGACATGGCGATGATGTGGCACTGACGTCGCAAGGCGGCTAAGATCAATTATCGGCACCGTAGGATTACGACACGTGTCACGCTGTGATTGGCTGATGCTGACGTGGCATGTTGACTCGGTTGACCTGATGACGTGGATAATGACGTGGCAAGACGCGTGGCAGAGTTGACTCGTTGACCGGATGATGTGGCGACACGTAGGATGACATGTGGCACACGTGGAAATAGTTATTTTCGGCACCGTAGGATGATGACACGTGGCACGGCGCGCATTAGTAGATCGACTGTGATGGTGACACTTGGCACGGCGCACGTTAGCAAAGTCAAACTTCTCAAATTCTGACCCGTTGACCCGGTGTACATTAGCAGACCACGGCGCACGTTAGGCGTCGCGACGCCAAGGGATTGGGCGTCGCGACTCCCAAAATGACCAAAATGCCCTTTTTGCCAATTTTTCCTGTTTTGCCCCAAATCACCTCCAGAATGTCATGAAACTTTATTTATCTACAAAATAACACAAAACACATCAAAATATTCACAAAACTCAAGAAACTATACAAAATATTAGGTTAAATGAGTGGGAAATAATGATAGATTTACCACTCATCAAGAAGCCGGAAGAAAGCTTCAAGGAATATGTAGACCGCTGGAGGAGCCAGCTTTTAAAGATGCAGACTAGGCCCTCGGAGAATGACCAGATTAAAATGATTATCAAGGGCACCAAGCCCTCCATCTATAGTAAGTTGAGGAGGATGACTTCCATGATCACTGACTTTCGACAGTTGAGGGAAATTGTCATGGATATTGAGGAAGAAGAAGCAGAAAATAAGAGGTTTCCATGGCCTAAGTATGAGGCCTATTGGGGGAACATCGGGTACTAAACCTGTTTCTGCGGAGATTGCTGCCATCCGGAATCAGAGATTTTCCAACTTAGGGAGACCTCTGTCTAAGGTGCTAGAGAAATTGAAGAGGCAGGGACTTTTGAAACCCTTGGAAGCCCAACCACTCCCCAATCCCCCGCCATCACATTATAACCTAAACCTTTACTGCCACTTTCACCAACAAAAGGGCCATGACACCGACAATTGCGCCCCGACTTCGCCATGAAATCCAAGACCTTATAGACTCCAAAATGATACCCGACCTTGAAACAGAACAGCCTGACACACACAGAAACCCCTTACCCAACTACCGTGTCGTACCACCACTAACCTATATGATAAATTTCGGCCTACCCGAAAGCCTTATCCTCAAATCCTTTCACCCTCAAGCATTTTGCCTGGGAATCGGGGATAGTAACAGTGAAGATGAAACCGAACAAGGGAAGAACTTTTGGCTAGATTTCTCTATTAGTGATGAAGAATAGGTGAGGAGAATGACACACAGCGGTCGTTTTTACAATGATATGGCAGAAAAGGGTAAGCAAGCTTTGACAGATGGCAGAGAAGTGGTTGAGAATGCAGAAAATACTGAGGGAGGTGCGGTGCTACATCAGTTAAAGAAAACCAAAGCACAAGTGAGCATCTGGGAATTGTTGTGTACATCTCGGGAGCATAAGCAGGCCAAGGTTGAGGTCTTAAGCAAGATTGTGGTACTGGAAGACGCCAACCCCACAATGTTTGTTGGGTCAGTGCAGAAAGAAGCTCTGCAGATATCTTTTTCTGAGGAAGAACTCTCGGCTGAGGGGAGAAATCATAACAGACCCTTATTTATTAGAGCTGAAGTAAGGGGTAAGAGGACTTCCAGTGTGATGGTGGATGATGGCTCGTCCATCAATGTGTGCCCGTTGAAAATTTTGGCAAGACTGGGTATGAAGGCAACAGATTTGGACCCCTCCAGTATGACCATCAAAGCTTATGATGACAGCAAACGCGGAGTTGAGGGTACTTTTGTGGCTATGGTCAAAATAGGCCCAATTGAATACGAAGTTGAGTTCACTGTTCTGGACATCCCGGCCACATTCGCTTTGTTATTAGGGAGGTCGTGGTTTCATAAGCTTGGGGGAGTGCCCTCCACTCTGCATCAGATGATCAAGTTCCCATATGGAGGAGAGATTGTCGCCATTCGGGCTGAGGCGGACAATGTTTTGGCCACATTGGAAATACAACCTTTTACAAGGTTCCAAGTGTCAGCCCATGTATCGGCAACTTTCGAGGAATGAGTGGATCCTAAGGTGGCTAGGATCATGGAAAAAATGAAGTACGAGCCGGGTGAAGGTTCAAAACTGCTGGATTTCAGAGGACAGACTACTCGAAGGGGTTTAGGATACAAGTCTGATGAAGAAAAGCCGAAGGTTAAAGAAGAAGGGTCTGAAACTGATGGAGTGTTTTATGAAGGCTTCGGGGTATCAAGGGGAGCCTGAACCGGTGGAAGTCAACAGGATTGTGGTGCCCGGGTTTGAGATATTCCAGGACATGTTGGGTAAGAAGCCGATGATGGAAGGAGCTGTAAAGAAAGAAGAAGAGAATTGGGAGGAAGAACTGATGAAATTAGAAGGCCTGACCCTTGAGGAAGACAAGAAGCCTGAAAAGATCCCGGTTGTGGAAGATGAAGTGTCTGCAGATGACGAAGAGATTTACCTTCCCGATTTGTTTGAATGTACTTCCGTTTTATCCATAATAAAGACATTTATTTTGCTACTTGCCTGAGTCATTTTCATTTGCTCTGCACGAATCAAGCATATTTGATATCAGTTCGGCTAGAACTACTGCATTTAACCTTGGTATACCTGAGAATCCCAGGGAAATTTTGATTGCAAGTGAGGTTACCGCCGAAGAGCGGGAGAAATTAGAAGAAGTTTTGGTCAGATATGCCAAAGTGTTTGTTTGGTCTTACAAAGACATGCCTGGGGTAGATAGAAGCATTGCTCAGCACATATTACCGACTTATCCGAACATGAAGCCGGTGAAACAGAAACTCCGACGGATGAGACCTGAGTGGGCTGAGAAGGTCAGAGAAGAGGTTAAGAAACAGATAGACGTGGGGTTCCTGGAAGTAGTAAAGTATCCTGAATGGTTGGTGAATATTGTGCCGGTGCCGAAGAAATATGGGAAGGTCATAATGTGTGTGGACTACAGAGACTTTAATAAGGCTTGCCCGAAAGATGACTTTCCTCTACCACATATAGACTTATTGGTTGATAGTGCGGCTTTATCGGCTATGTATTCATTTGCAGACGGGTTTTCAGGGTACAATCAAGTTCTCATGGCAGAAGAAGACAAGCACAACTGCCATTGTCACCGAGTGGAGTACTTATTGTTACAAAGTAATGCCCTTTGGGCTCAAGAATGCAGGAGCTACTTATCAGCGGATGGCCACTACCTTATTCCATGACTTGATGCACAAAGAGATTGAAGTGTATGTGGATGACATGATGGTGAAATCAGAGACAAGAGTCGGGCATATTGAAGCATTGGAGAAGTTCCTTCAGAGAGTTGACAAGTACAACCTGCGGTTGAATCCTAAGAAGTGTGTCTTCGGAGTGACATCGGGGAAGTTGCTCGGCCATACAGTGGGGATGGGAGGAATAGAGGTAGACTCTGAGAAGATCAAAGCAATCACCGAAATGCCTGCTCCGAATACAGAAAAGGAAGTCAGAGCATTCCTTGGGAAGATCCAGTAGATCAGTCGGTTCATTGCCAAGTTGACGTCAGTTTATGAGCCCATCTTTAAGCTGTTGAGAAAAGACCAGCCAGTGAAGTGGAATGAGAAGTGTCAAACAGCCTTCGACAAGATCAGGGATTATTTGGTGAAGCCTCATGTTTTGAAACCTCTGAGACTGGGAAAACCTTTGGTACTGTATTTAGCCATAGAATTAGAAGCACTGGGGGCAATGATGGTACATGCAGATGAGACAGGGGTGGAACATGCAGTTTACTATCTGAGTAAGAAGATGCTCCCGTATGAGACTCGCTATCAAAAAGTAGAAAAGATCTGTCTAGCATTGGTGTGGGCTTCCAGAAAACTACGACATTACTTCCAGTCTTACAAGATCCAGGTAGTGGCAAAAGAAAATCCCTTGAAATATCTGCATTCAGTGCATTCGCTAGTGGGAAAGTCGGGCAGATGGTTAGTGTTGTTGACAGAGTTTGACATTGAGTACCCGATGAGTGGTAATTATATCATTATTTCACACTCATTTAACCTAATATTTTGTATAGTTTCTCGAGTTTTATGAACGTTTTGATGTGTTTTTGTATATTTTGCAGATAAAAATAATATTAGGACTTAATGGAATCAACTCGGGGCTAAAACAATGAAATCTGGAGGAAAAATGGTTAAAAATGAAATTTTACTGTACGCGTCACGAAGTGCAGTCAAAATTTCCAATTTTGCGCAATTTTCGTATTTTGGCCATAACTTTTTCTTCCGATGTCTGATTGAGCTGATTCAAGTTACAGATTAAAGAAGACTCGAAGATCTGAAAGTCAAAATAATTTCGAATTCTGAAGTTTTCATGGCCGAAATTGATGAACAATACAGTATATTTTGTGTAATTACGATAGTCATTTACAAAATATAAAATAAAATTAATAAAATAAAAAAAATAAAAATTGTCAAACTTCCACCAAACATGCTTGCATGTTTGGTGCCATATTTGGTGCCATGATTGATGCCATGTCTTGTGGCATGTTTGGTGGAGTGTTTTGTGGAGCAATTCATGGAGCAATCGGTGGAGAGATTGGTGGAAGCCTTTAGGTTTTTCTATAAATATCAAGCCATTTCATTTGTAATTCTCATGTTTTCCTTAGGTTTTTGTAAGGAATTTAAGGATTGCATCTTGTTTGTATTTATTTTAAGTATTTAATTTATGCATTTTTATTTTCAGTAATAGTAGTAGTTCTCTTCTTCTTCTCCTTTCTTTTTTTATGTTCAGTAGTTAATTTTCCGCTGGGGGAAGGGTGAAGCTTTTAATATTTTAATTTAGATTAATCTTCCTTAATTATAATATAAAATTTATTATTCACTAAAAGGAATTACCGCCTTAATGGCTGGTTTTATTTATTTGGCATAATGTGGCACCGCCTATATGGCTGGTCTTTAGGTGACAGATAATTACCGCCTATATGGCTGGTTTATGAACAAATAATAATACCGCCTTTATGGCTGGTTGGACTTAATTTAAATCTGACTTAATAAGGAATACTGCCTACATGGTTGGTTGGCTATCACCGTAAAATTCTATATTATAGTAAGGGAGATTTCTAAATTATAAATAGTAAAAGTGGATCCCCTAACCCCAGCATTTTATTTTCATTCTAGGGAAGTGATAAAACACAATATCCACACTTAATAATTGATTTTTCTTTTTATGGGTAATTCTTTAGGTTGTTTATTAAGTCTTAGTCTTAATGCTTCATGTTGCCTGATCACCAATAAGATTGATGTGGTAAATCTAAAATGAACTAGACATAGGGATTTAGGTTTCAGCCTTAGACTTAATAGCTCACGATCTTCCTTGAGGATAGATAACCATTTAATAGATTTCCTTACAGGATATGAATATACCTGTCGGGCGTGGGTAGCCATAATTGGAACTTAAACTTAATGAATCCAGGGTGATGTGGTTGACATATGAATATGGTTCAATTGGGTTATACTGGGTATTTGCGTCTGACCATCGGAAGAGGCTTTTGCATATTTTCGTGTTCCAGGTTAGCAAACTGAATTAGTACACATAAATAAGAGAATCAATTCATCTTTTTAACAGTATTGTGTGGAGTCACGACCCTAGATCTTTTGAGTCTTTTGTAATTTTCCTTAGTATTTTCTTTTGTTTATTTTATTTTTATTTTAATTAAGCAATTTCACATTCAACCAACCAAAGCAATCAATTCCCTTCTCCCTACAATTAGATACTTGTAAATAAATAGTATCAACAATTAATAACAACAGTAGGAATTAAGTCCTCGTGGGATCGATATTTTTATACTACTTGAACGATACGTGCGCTTGCGTTATACGCGTGTGATTACGCCCGTCAAGTTTTTGGCGCCGTTGCCGGGGACTTATATTTCTTGAGTTATTAATTTTGAAGCTATCTAATTTACTTGTATCTAATTTTCTTTATTATTATCTGTAATTTTTATTTCTTTCTTTTATTTTCAGGTGGTTGAACAATGGAACACTACTGGGAGATTGAGAGATTACGAGCCTTACAAGAAGATACACCCCAATTTTGGGAGCAACAGTCCGGTTTTCTGAGGCCTGTTGTACAGCCCAATAACTATCACTGGATGCCAGAACCAAGCAATACTACATTTGCTCAACAGAACACAATGTGGAGATGTGACATATGTAATGGTAACCACCCAAGCGATTATTGCGAGTATAACTACAATTCAGGGTGGCAGAGCTATCAAAATCCTTCATGGTATGAAGAGCCATCACATTTCACAGAGCCATTTTCCATCTTATCCACCATCTACCTATAATCTTCATCAACAACCAGAAAACCATCAGAGGAAGAACAATTGATGAACATGCTCAAAGATTGGTTCAAGAAAAGAGATGAGAAGTTGGATACAATGCTTGAAACATACCATAACCAACTTGAAAGTATCCAGAGACAATCAGAATCCATACAGAGAATGACAGATCAAATAAGACAATTAACAGAAAATCAGAGCTACATACCTCAAGAACCATTTTCAGATGACATTGATGAAGCCTTCGAGTACCAATCAGTTCAGAATGACACTTTAGAAGATGAGGCTGAGCAGTATCAACAACCAGAGGTATCAGTTCAGGAGCACAAACCAGCAAAGTCTCTATTTGATTTTTATTATTCAGATACTGACGAGGATGAAGCTGATCTATTTGTACCAACTGCACCAACAACGGAGGATCAAACTTTCAATCCTCAAAATGAAGATCTTGGAGCATGTTTTACCATGATGTTTGATGAAGGTCTACCTGAACCAGTCATTCCAGTCGAATTAGAGGATGAAGACCTAATGTCAGACACATCTTTTCATCTTCAAGCAGATAATTATGGAGCATGCATTTCACAGATGACAGATGAAGAACATAACGCGAAAATCCTAGAATACATCTGTGAAGAAAAGGTGGAGCAAGAACCAGAGCAAATGGAGGAGCATATGTCTGAACTTATTGAAGATCCAGTGCATTCAAGAGAAACATCATTATTTTGGGGAATACAAATCAAAGACATCACCCAGAAACTTGACAGAATGGAAATCCCGTTCCAAGTCAAGCACCATACGAGACCTCCTGATTTTCTTTCTTTATTTTCAGGAACTGCTGGAGCAACAAAGTTTAAGAAGGTGGCACAAGTACCGACTTTGAAAAAATTCTTTTTGCCACCTCACCGTTGGAAGAGACCCTTCAAAAGCAACGCTCACAGGATTGTCTTTAATCAGACATCCAAAATGACGCTGAAACCTCCTTGACAGAAAGATTTCAATCACATCTGGCTGAAGACGGAAAATTTAGCGCTAGCAGGGAGGCAACCCATGCAATTTGTTGTAATTTATGTTTTCATATTTTGTGTATACATTTTTTATGAACTTTTTAATTTTGTGTGTTAGTATTTCAGGTAAAAGCACAAATGGAGCATTTTAAGATAGAATGAATGGTGTTTTGGTGATCGCAAAGAGAATAGCTAAATCATTAGAGATGGCTGAGTAAGGAATGAATTCTTGAGACGCATCCTAATGAATTTATACCAAGCGAGTGGAGTATTGAGTACACAATTCTGTTGCCTTAATTATTGCTTTGATTTGCTTTTCTTTTGTTATTTTCTTTTATTTTCGTAGACAGGATCCAAAATTTTTGACATTTCATAATTTCTTTTGTTGTCTAGCTAACAATCGTCATGTGGAAAATACTAGTGCTATTATTACTCACCATTTTCAGGTACTATAAATTCAACTCATCATTGCATTTATGAAGGCATCCAGATTTGAGAAAGAAATACATAAAAAAATGGAAGCCACTTCAAGAAGATGAGTTGAAACCATTTGTGTATTTTGCGGTACCAGTGTTGGTACTAAACCACAATACATAGAGGCAGCACATGAATTGGGTCGAGTCATTGCTGAACGGAATATGCACTTGATCTACGGCGGAGGCAATCTTGGACTGATGGGAATTGTTTCAAAGGCTGTACATGACGGGGGCAGTCCAGTTTTGGGAATCATCCCAAAACCTTTGGCGGAGGCGAATCTGATAGGACCATCAAACGGAGAGGAATTGCTCGTGCCAGGAATGTCAAAGCGACTAGTGGAAATGAATTAACCATGCAGATGCTTTTATTGCTCTACCAGGAGGCTTGGGCACATTGGAGGAAATTTTTATAGCGCTATCTTGGGCGAACCTGAACATACACCAGAAACGCTTGGATTGTTTAACGTTGAGAGATTTTATGATTTTCTTTGTGTGTTTCTTGATGACAACCGGAGAAATGGGTTCGTAACAAAACCTATGAACGAACTCCTCTTCACAGCCAGAACTGCCCGGGATTTACTCAACCAAATCTTGGCATTTGAACCACAAATTGACCCTGTCCTTTCTAAAATTAAATGGTCTGAGGATGATCGTGGTAAAAAGTGAAAGATAAATCTGGATCTGAACCTTTAGTTTTCCGTATTTCAACTAACCAGGTACGATTTTCTAAACTCTTTTTTTACTGTTTAAGACATTGGGGACAATGTCTCATTTAGGTTTGGGGGAGGGGAATAGTTAATTCGTATCTTGTTTTTCTTATTTTATTTTTAGTCCAATTTTTTTTCGTAAAATACAAAAAAAAAATTGAAATTTTTTCAAAAATTACAAAATATTTTACGTTTTTGTGTTTTTATTTTGACTAAAAAGGTAAAATTGGTGAAAGATAGTTGTGCAAGGAGTTTCCACTCCTGATACTTATCTCAAACCCTTTTTTGAAATAAGTTACTTTTTGTTTATTTCCTTTTAAATTATCTAATTTGTGAATTCTCCATAAAACTGACTAAAATGAATCTTTATATACTCAGTTGGCAGGTATTATCAATATGCATAGTAACATACGGACATGAGTTGTAATTGAAAAGTTTGTAATATTCAGTGTTATAGTTTAATTGGAGGAAGCATCTATAAATGGCAATGGAGTTAAAAAAAAGAGAAAAAAAAAGAGTGAAAAAAAATATATGAGATCCGAGTTATTAAGTCCGTAGGGGTGTTTTAACACCTAGTGCCCTAAAACCAACTGGTTTGGGAGTCACTGGCCCAAAGCTCGCTACATGGATCAAAGATGTTGCAAAAAATATATATATATCTGAAGTCTGAGTAATTAAGTCTGTATGGGTGTCTTAACACCCGGTGCCCTAAAGCCAACTGGTTTGGGAGCCACCGACCCAAAGCTCGCTACATAGACGGAAGATATTGTATATAAATAAAAAAAATAAAATCAGAAAAAGAAAGAAAAAATAAAAAAAAATCAAAAAAATAGAAAAATTATTCCATTGCTATAAAAGGTGTGAAATCTGATAAAACTTTAGGACAAAAATATTGCTCTCTTATCAACTACACTTGTGACTGTTGTGGGAAAAAAATGAGTTGATTAATATTTTGTTGGCTGTATATATGGAGAATTTTCTTATTCGATAGTTTAAAAAGAAAGAAAACAACTACTAACTTGTAATAGAAATTTCACTTGATTAGTCACTGACTTCTTTATTCTATTTTCTCTTGACTTTTTGATTTTGTGTGCATTAGTTTCACTACCTTTTTACTTTTGTAAAATGTTTGTGGGTATCATTACTGTAAACCCTCACGAGACTACAACTCGTCCACTAGGGACACCTAGGGGTTTAAAGGCTTGTTGCATACGCTAAATGCAACCGTGATCCCTACGAAAGTGGCTTAATTAATTTTATTTTTGTTATTTTATTTTCTGTTTTGCTCGAGGATTAGCAAAATGTTAGGTTTGGGGGTGTGATGAGTGGTAATTATATCATTATTTCCAACTCATTTAACCTAATATTTTGTATAGTTTCTCGAGTTTTATGAACGTTTTGATGTGTTTTTGTATATTTTGTAGATAAAAATAATATTAGGACTTAATGGAATCAACTCGGGGCTAAAACAATGAAATCCGGAGGAAAAATGGTCAAAAATGAAATTTTACTGTACGCGTCACGAAGTGCAGTCAAAATTTCCAATTTTGCGCAATTTTCGTATTTTGGCCATAACTTTTTCTTCCGATGTCCGATTGAGCTGATTCAAGTTGCAGATTAAAGAAGACTCGAAGATCTACAACTTTGAAAGTCAAAATAATTTCGAATTCTGAATTTTTCATGGCCGAAATTGATGAACAATACAGTATATTTTGTGTAATTACTATAGTCATTTACAAAATATAAAATAAAATTAATAAAATAAAAAAAATAAAAATTGTCAAACTTCCACCAAACATGCTTGCATGTTTGGTGCCATGTTTGATGCCATGTTTGGTTCCATGTTTGGTGCCATGTTTGATGCCATGTCTTGTGGCATGTTTGGTGGAGTGTTTGGTGGAGCAATTCGTGGAGCAATCGGTGGAGAGATTGGTGGAAGCCTTTAGGTTTTTCTATAAATACCAAGCCATTTCATTTGTAATTCTCATGCTTTCCTTAGGTTTTGTAAGGAATTTAAGGATTGCATCTTGTTTGTATTTATTTTAAGTATTTAATTTATGCATTTTTATTTTCAGTAATATTAGTAGTTCTCTTCTTCTTCTCCTTTCTTTTTTTATGTTCAGTAGTTAATTTTCCACTTGGGGAAGGGTGAAGCTTTTAATATTTTAATTTAGATTAATCTCTCTTAATTATAATATAAAATTTATTATTCACTAAAAGGAATTACCGCCTTAATGGCTGGTTTTATTTATTTGGCATAATGTGGCACCGCCTATATGGCTGGTCTTTAGGTGACAGATAATTACCGCCTATATGGTTGGTTTATGAACAAATAATAATACCACATTTATGGCTGGTTGGACTTAATTTAAATCTGACTTAATAAGGAATACCGCCTACATGGCTGGTTGGCTATCACCGTAAAATTTTATATTATAGTAAGGGATATTTCTAAATTATAAATAGTAAAAGTGGATCCCCTAACCCCAGCATTTTATTTTCATTCTAGGGAAGTGATAAAACACAATATCCACACTTAATAATTGATTTTTCTTTTTATGGGTAATTCTTTAGGTTGTTTATTAAGTCTTAGTCTTAATGCTTCATGTTGCCTGATCACCAATAGGATTGATGTGGTAAATCTAAAATGAACTAGACATAGGGATTTTAGGTTTCAGCCTTAGACTTAATAGCTCACGATCTTCCTTGAGGATAGATAATCATTTAATAGATTTCCTTACAGGATAGGAATATACATGTCGGGCGTGGGTAGCCATAATTGGAACTTAAACTTAATGAATCCAGGGTGATGTGGTTGACATAGGAATATGGTTCAATTGGGTTATACTGGGTATTTGCGTCTGACCATCGGAAGAGGCTTTTGCATATTTTCGTGTTCCAGGTTAGCAAACTGAATTAATACACATAAATAAGAGAATCAATTCATCTTTTTAACAGTATTGTGTGGAGTCACGACCCTAGATCTTTTAAGTCTTTTGTAATTTTCCTTAGTATTTTCTTTTGTTTATTTTATTTTTATTTTAATTAAGCAATTCCACATTCAACCAACCAAAGCAATCAATTTTTTTCTCCATACAATTAGATACATGTAAATAAATAGTATCAACAATTAATAACAACAGTAGGAATTAAGTCCTCGTGGGATCGATATTTTTATATTACTTGAACGATACGTGCACTTGCGTTATACGCGTGTGATTACGCCGGTCAGTACCTCACTTCCAAGGTAATCAAAGGCGAGCAGTAGCAGAGTTCCTGGCATTGCGACCAATTGAGGGGGATCAGTGTAAGTTTGAATTCCCAGATGAAGAAATTCGAGCTATAGCAGTTCAGGGATGGAAGATGTACTTCGAAGGAGTATTAAATTACAAAGGGGTCGGGATCGGGATTGTGATAGTGACCCTCGAGGGAGAAACTTTGCCTATGGCCAAGAGGTTGACGTTCGGAGTAACAAACAATAAGGCCGAGTATGAAGCATGTGCTTTTGGGTTGACTGCATTGATAGCTTTGAAGGCTGAGAGTGTGGAGGTCTATGGAGATTCGATGCTGGTGATCCGACAGATGAAAGGAGAATGGGAATTGAAAGAGGAACGGTTGAAACCTTATCTTTTTCACCTCAGAAAGTTAGCACAGGCTATCCCCGATTGTAAGTTTCAGCATTTGCCGCGAGAAGAGAATCAGATGGCAGATGCATTGGCCACACTTGCAGCAACTTGGGAAAATCCGGAGAAGTTAGTGATGAGACCGTTGGTACTGACAACAGCAAACAGACCCGTTTATGAGACAGAAAGAGTTCTGGAAGTGGAAATCGACGATGGTAAACTGTGGTATCATGATATTCAAAGGTATTTGGAACACGGGGAACTCCCGGAGGAAGCAGGCAGAAAAGACAGGGTAGCCATTCAGAAACTAGCTTCCCAATATGTGATTTTGAAAGGGGAGCTGTACAAGAGGCAAGCAAATGGTATTCAGCTGAAATGTTTGAGAAAAGAAGAAGCTCAGAAGATAATGGAAGAAGTACATGCCGGGGTATGTGGGACACACATGAATGAGTTGAACTTGTCCCGCAAGATAGTGAGACAGGGGTTTTACTGGTCGACCATGGAGACAGACTGCGCGAAGATGGTAAAGCACTGTCATGATTGTCAGGTACATGGTAACTTGAATCATCTGCCACACACAGAGTTGCACGGGCTATCTAAACCATGGCCTTTCTCAACATGGGGGATTGACATGATCGGAGAAATTCGACCAAATGCGTCGAATGGGCATCGCTTTATAGTAGTGGCAGTGGATTACTTCTCAAAATGGGTGGAAGTCGAATCATTCCGCAATGTTATCGCAAAGCAGATGGCAAAGTTTATAGCTCGGAACCTCATTTGTCGGTATGGTATGCCGCACCATGTGGTTACAGACAACGGAGTTCAGTTTCAGAGAGAGACAAAGGTAATGCTACAGAAGTACGGGATAGGCCATCACAAGTCATCACCTTACAGGTCACAGGTAAATGGGGCAGTCGAGGCAGCCAACAAAACGATAAAGATGATACTGGCTAAAATGACAGAGAACTGCGGGGATTGGGCCGACAAGCTACCGTATACCTTGTGGGGGTACAGAATATCGGTGAGAACGGCGACAGGGGCCACACCTTACTCTTTGGTCTATGGAATGGAAGCAGTACTGCCAGTGGAGGTTGAGATACGGTCCATGAGGGTATTAGCAGAAGCAGAGTTACCAGAACATGAATGGGCCGCGCAGAGATTTGAACAGTTAGCACTGATGGATGAGAAAAGGATGAAGTCCTTACATCACATGCAGATATACCAGAAAATGTTGGCTCGAGCATTCAATAAGAAGGTGCGTCCTACCAAGATCAAAAATGGTGATTTGGTGCTTAAGCAGTCAATGTCGTCGACAATAGACCCGAGAGGAAAACTCAGACCAAACTGGGAGGGACCCTATATCGTCCAAAAAGTAACGGGAAATGGAGCAGTGAAACTGTCAGACTTGGAAGGGAATGAGTTCACCGAGCCGATTAATGTTGACAGACTGAAGCTGTATTTTGCCTAAAACTGAGCAAGTCATCAAGAGAGCTGGCGGAAGACCTAGCCCGACGGGATAGGAAATATCCATGCATGCATGCATACACATAACACATTTTGCATCCTTTTGTGTTTATTTATTTTCACAGGTTTCGAAGAAGAGTAGAGAAAGCGGCAAAGACGAGCCAATCCACAACAGAGAAGTTGGAAGGAGGAATTGTAATGTGATGAGTGAAAAAAAAATTATGAGAGTAAGAGATAAGTCTTTGATAATTAAGCATATGTTCGGTGATGACATTGTATGCTGAAAGGGAAAACCTCAGAAATGATAAGTGCGAGACGCGCTCTTGTCCGGTACTCTGAAGGGATCGATCTCGGCAAGACTCACAGATACTTGATTATGGGATCTCAACAGTGGAAGCCTGAGTGGTTGGCGAGATGACTAGTTGAAGAGATGACGGATCGGCGAATGACTGTTCGCCTGGATGTCCACCTTGGTTTGCTAAGGCTACGATATATGATATGGTTGGAAGCAAGAAAAGTCTCTGCAATGAAAAGAAAAGAAAATAGACCGCCTATAACCGATAAGCGTGAAGCTACCCATGGGTGAGTATTAGGACCACCATGGGGAGAAATGCTACCTTAAAGGGTAGACGTGTCAAAGAAAAAAAAAAGTTCAAAATGAAAGAAAGAAGAGAGAAAAGAAGAAGACAATATCATGTTGAGTACAACGAAGTAATTATAGAATGTGATCAAGACATCCAGGTTGGTTAGACCCACTGGTCCAATTCTCCAAAATGAAATCACTGACTCAGCCTACTTAAGGATTAAGCTGCAAATGAGCCTTGGCACACACACACACTAGGAGTCTAGTTCAGATCACTTATTCAGACGATCGGAGATGAGCGTATCGAGTACTTTGAAGATTCTCTGGTTTTGATGCGAAGCATTCGTTGGGGACGAAAATATGTCTAGCTATCAAGATTATCTCGTGAGAGGCAATACAGTGTTGAAATATAATATCAGTATCAATAGCAGTTCCGCCGAGTATGGCATAATGGGGGCGAGGTCCACATCAGCATCAGATCGAGGGCGAGGCCCATATCAGCCCAGGGCGAGGCCCACAGCAACATCAGTTAGGGGGCGAGGCCCACATCAGTATCAGTTTGAGGGCGAGGCCTATACCAGTTTGAGGGCGAGGCCCATATCAGTTGAGGACGAGGCCCATATCAGTTAGAGGGCGAGGCCCACATTGTCAACAGTTTTGGGATGCGTCCTAGGGTCGAGGTGCCCCTGTTATCAGTTGTAGTTCCGGGATGCGTCCCAGGGTCGAGGGCCCACTACATCATCAGTTTGAGGGCGAGGCCCACATTGTCAGCAGTTTTGGCATGCGTCCCAGGGTCGAGGTGCCACTGTTATCAGTTGTAGTTCCGGGATGCGTCCCAGGGTCGAGGGCTCACTACATCATCAGTTTGAGGGCGAGGCCCCTATTGTCAGCGGTATTAGGATGCGTCCCAGGGTCGAGGCCCCCGTTGTCGGTTGCAGTTATCGGGATGCGTCCCAGGATCGACGTCCACTGCAGCATCAACTCAGTTCCAGGCAGCAGGCAAGTCAGGTGGCAGCTGGCGAGCCAGGTAAGTAAAAATGCATTGCATAGACTTTGATAGGATTGTCACTGTCACACACTGCACAAGCCCCTTCAAAGTAGGGGAGACTGTAGGTACTGAATTTTTTGCATGTAAGTCCCGATGATGAGCCTCGAATGGAGGCACTACCTTTTAAGTTGCGGAAGTCGCGGGAAACGGACGTCGGAAGGGAAAGGTCAAGAATTGACATTTTATTGGATTTGGTTCGCTCGTTCAAGCTTCGGGTTCGCTCGTTCGGTCTCAGTTTTAAAATTACCCTCGGCCCAAAACACTAAGCCCACGCCTAACAAATTTCACCAAACATAAATCAATTAAATAACCCAAATAACAAAGCCACCAATCACATTAAGCAAACAAACACAAAATACAAAAAGAAAACCTATATCTCACAAACCTCCCACGTGAAACAATCAACAAATGATAAACATCACCCAAACAATAATTCACAAAGCCACCAATCACAATTTCCTCCCAAACACTAACCAACAAAAATAATTCCCTCACATTCACCAAATACTAAAACAACAAAGGAATAACCCCCCAAGTCAAAACCCATTCACGTGAATCATCACCACCCAAATGCTAAACAACACAAAAACTAAAGGAACAAACACAAACTAGCAAAACAAATCCATGCAACCACCCTCCATAACCTCACATCCAATTGCCAAACCATTATTCCCCTGCACCCTCCATACAAGCACCCATGCAAACCCATACCACCCATAACCACCCTCCATGCATAACCCATACTCTATGCGGTCCCTCACTCTCTCAAAGAACCATATAAACCCTAATAACACTCACGCACAGCCCTGGCTCATTCCTACGGCAAAGACACTGAACCAAAAATAACACAAAAAACATACAAACCCTAGACACTCAGCGGCTACGTCACAGCTCCACCAGCCACACATCATCCTCGGCAACAAACAACTACGCCCATAGCTTCCCTCATCATCCCCTTCCCTCTTTCACCTCTCCCACATCGACCAAAGCCTCCAGCAAGCCTCCATTGTCGCACAAATAACACCCTTCAAACTGCCCTTATTCATGCCATATCACGCCACTAGTCACTGACCTAGAATAATCGAGAACTGCACTGCCTTCAACACAGCCCCTCCAACCAGCCTCTGAAACACGCCCAACTCCCCCTGAACACGCCTAAACTGCCTCTGAAACCAGCCCCTGAACACGCCCAAACTGCCCCTCCAACCAGCCCCTGAACACGCCCAAACTGCCTCTGAAACCAGCCCCTGAACACGCCCAAACTGCCTCTGAAACCAGCCTCTGAAACACGTCCAAACTGCCTCTGAAACCAGCCTCTGAAACACGCATAACTACCCCCGAAACCAGCCTCTGAAACACGCCTCAACTACCCCTGAAACCAGCCTCTGAAACACGCCCAACTACCCCTGAAACCAGCCTCTGAAACACGCATATTCCCCCATGTAACCAGCCCCATAACACGCCCAAACTGCCCCTCAAAACCAACAGCAACGAGACCCTAACTCATCACAACTCTATGCATGCGTGAGCCAAGTCACACCAGCCTCATGCATACGTAAAACCAGCCCAAAATAACCCTAAAACAATATTGAAAGTTTGCCCAAAACAGTAAACCAAAACCACAGAAAAATAGTGAACAAAAACAGAGAAAACAGCGAGCGGAAACGGTGAACGAAACAGAGAAAATAGCGAGTGGAAATCGCGAGTAAAAATGGACAAAATCGTAGAAATAGCGGACCAGTGAAAACAATGGAAACGATTACCCTTCCGACACCGTGAAACGCACTCCCGAAAAGCGACTAAAAAGGTTAGACCTGAGGGGACCCCTTTTATTTATTCCCCTTTTATTTTTAGTTATTTTATTATTCTATTTCGCATGAGTATTGTGGATTGGTGCATGATGTGATTTCCGAATGAACGGAATATGTGTTCTCTCTTACGGTATATCGGATGGAAACCCGGACATAAATTCTGTAGCCGAATCCGAATGGACGGTATTGCGGTTTGCACTCGGGATACAATGTCCCGTACCACTTGAGAGACACGTATTTCGTTTCACCCAACCTTGTATTCGAGCATGATTAGGCCCAATATGTTATTTATTACTTAAGCATGATTAGGTCGTTAGTATGTTATTTCCCTATGTATGTTATAGTTATTTTCTTTCGTAATAGGAGTTTAATCTACATTTATGCCTAGGTTGTTATTTAGTTTTCATGTTTGATGACTCAGCATGTTCATTGTGTGATATTGTATGCTTGCCGTTATGATGACTTACTTTTAAAGCATGCGAACTTAGTCATAGGATTTATTTTCATGTATGTGAGTTTAATAGAATACTTTTGAGCATGTTGTTGAGTAGATTCGGTTAACTTATTGCACAAATCATACCATTACAAGTGACATAAGTAAGGGACCATTCCGAACCCAACAGTTTGAGGTCTTCCCTTGCGAGGGGTGAGTGCGGCCTTAAATCATTTTCCCGGTTCACACCGGGTGGCAACTCCATTATTCAACTCCATTGAATTGTCTAAACTTCTCGCGTATCACCACTCATTTCTGTTGGTAAGACCACTGTATTGATGAATTAATAAGGGAGTGCCATGATGAATAAAAGTGTTTCCATTGCATACCAAGCATAGGACTGCATTTCTTCATTACGCACTGATTTATGTACCAAATACAAAGAATGTGACGAGCCTGAGCCATGGGAAAACATGTTTTAATGGTTTTAATAAGCCCCAAATCCCGATCTGAAACAAAAACTGATGGCAATGATGCTCCTTTTTCAACCATCATTTTCTTCAAGATTGATAATGCCTATGTTAGTTGCCCAGCCGTCTCATTACTAAGATATGCGAACATAAGTGAGTAAGTTTACATTGTGGATGTGATACAAACAACCTCCAATAGTGGTATCTGATACTCGTTGGTCTTGTATGTGGCATCGATGATCAATGCAGAAGGAAAGTTAACAGATAGCTCTAGGCTTTTAGGATGAACCCAAAGAATATCTGTAATTTCATTGGTGTCTGGATTTGTAAAGTAATCATGAAGATAATTTTTCTTAATCAATTGATCCAAAACATATTGAATAGAAGTTAGACCATCCCATTTTGTTTTTTGTTTCTGGAAATAGCATTGTAAATGTTTCTAATTCCCGTACTATTTGACAGGTCTTTTTTTTAAAAACACTAAGAATTTCACGATGTGCGGTGTTGTTTGTCATATCAAGCACAAATTGTTTCTCTAATGATTTTAGCCTAGACGGATATTCATGACCATCAAGATATTCTGCTACTTGATGGTTATGGAAACTACATGTAACCTTTAATCCCCACATAACACCGTTTGGAGGTTTTGGTATACCTCGCAGCTCAAATGGGCATTCATATTTTTTTGTCCCACTATTTTTTACTATGGATTGACCTTCAACAAGATACTGCGGTGGTTTGTACTTTCCTCCTCTTTCACACATAAGATGACACTTTGACAGCTTGCCGCCTTTCAAATTAGCAGAATTTTTAATCACTATCACAATATTATTTTCTAGACCAACTCTTTTCGCCCAATTTATCATATCTTCTATACTTTCAAAGATCTATATAAAATAATAATGAAGATGTATAAATAACAAATATACATAATTTCTATACTTTAAAAATAAATAACGAATATACATAATACAACGATAAAAATAACCTGGTCTGTAGTAAATTTAGTTGTATAATCGCTACCTCTTTATATAAGAAGTAAACACAAATAAAACAAATAAATTTTAATAAAGTAAAAGTAGATATGGATACTGATTTACGAAATTAAATAAGACAAATAACTTTTAATAAAGAAAATATAAAATCAGAATCAGAATCAACACAACTTGATATATATATATATCTATATATATATATATATATATATATATATATAAAGTAAAAGTAGATATGGATACTGATTTACGAAATTAAATAAGACAAATAACTTTTAATAAAAAATATATAAAATCAGAATCAGAATTAGAATCAACACAACTTTTAATAAAATATATGGTTATTTACGTTTTACTACTAAAGTTATGATCAAATAACAATGGGTACTATGAATATTAACATATTACATTTTACTACTAAACTTATAAAAATTTAACATTTTACTACTTTTCCATCCAAACCGTTAGTTGACCGTCAGTTGACCTTTAAAAAGACTGTTTTATCCTCAAAATAAAATAAAAGTGAAAATTATAATTATACCCTTTAAAAAACATATCTAAATCTTATATATAACAATAAAAGAAATACAATCAACAATCACATTTATAAAAATACTTCAATCTCTAAATTATCCATATAACCCAATAAAATAAAGAATTTAATTTACCAAATAATTTAATAATAAAATTCTCATAATAACCAAAATACTTTAAAGTATAACAATAAAAGAGATATACTCAAAAATCATTATTTCCAATATTCAGCCGTACGATTACCACCGTTGATTAGAATATTTATAATTTATAATATGTATGTGTTAATACTCTTTTATCCTTCGGATGTCAATATGATGTCATAGTCAACTAACGGTTTGGATGGAAAAGTAGTAAAATGTTAATTTTTATAAGTTTAGTAGTAAAATGTAATATGTTAATATTCATAGTACCCCATTGTTATTTGATCATAACTTTAGTAGTGAAACGTAAATAACCCTAAAATATATATATATTTTTTTAAAAAAAAAAGTAAAAGTAGATATTGATACTGATTTACGAAATTAAATAAGACAAATAAATTTTAATAAATAATATATAAAATTAGAATCAGAATCAACACTACTTTTAATAAAGTAATTTTTTTTTTAAAGAAAGTTTTTTTTAATAAATATATTAGAGTTATTAAACAAATAGACTATCAAAAAATTTATTTTATAAATTTATTTTATTTGGTTAAATTATATTTTTTTAATACATAAGTAGTATTAATTAAATTAAAAATGAATCAAAAAAATAAATGAATAGATACGAAATCTGTAATATTTATTAACAAAAAAATAATTATAAAATAAAAAAATAATTAATAAAATGACAAATAGAGTTATAATTAGTATATAATTATTTTTAAATTAATATATATAAATATATAAATTTTGTAATATATATAATAATTGAATGAGTCATTTTACATATTGATAGAGGTATTGTGGTAAATAAACAAGGAGACGGGGGCGTGGCCGGGTGCCAAGCGAGGAGTGAGGGGATGATCAATTTTAATCTGAGGACACAACTTCTAATTGGTCTGACAGACAACAATTTCCTTCAATGATGGCATCAGTCAGTCAGCCACAGCTCCGTCTGTCTTTTCTTCCTTCCCGTCCATGGGTACAAACTATGTTTTAAAAATCTGATCGGTCGGGTCGGTCAGAAATCGGTGTTGAGTTTAATCCAAAAAATCAACCTTGAGTTTGATCCAATCAAGTCTCAAAAACCAAATCTCAAAAGAAGAATCAAAACCATCGAAACCAGACCGACCGATCCTTTATTTTTATTTTATTTTATTTTATTTTAAAATCAAAAATTAAAATTTAATATTTTTAAAAACCACCCATAAGGCATGCTACAGAACATAACCACCAATAACCTCTGATAAAAGTTTAAATATTATATGATATAAAAGATGCAATGAAGTACAAATAACCTAAAATAAAGCAGCTTCCATATTTTCTTGTTTTTTACCAATTATGTGAATGATCGAAACAAATAGCTCTATAAATTAGATTGTACAAGAAACATTTGGCATACTGTCAAGAAGAGAAGTTGCATGTGAAGAAAAGATGGAAAGCAACCTTACTCCTCAGATTTTATTCTTCTCTTTGATTTCTGTTGATGCTCTGAGGACCCTAAAGAGGTAACTTCACTGTGACGCCCTGCTGAATGGTCTGTTGAATGACTGGGTTCATGGGCATGTCGACGTTTTGGAGGCTTTGATTGCTCCCCACCTTCAGACAAAATACTTTTGTATCCACTACTACGAGTGTAGGATGAATGCTCCCTCGTTGACTCTGAGTTTCTTCGCCAACTACTTTGTGAAGGACTCGCAAAGCGATGGGCTGAATTTGACATTGAAGCTCCACTGGATGTCGAATACAATTGTCTGAATTTGTTGGTGTTGAGTTCTTCTAGTTCTTTAGGTTCAGGGTAATGAACGAGGGACACCCGCCGTGAAATCTTACCAACTAACATCAAAGTAAACTATGATGTCAGCACAAACAGATACACACATTCGCAACATATCTCTGGGTTCACAAAGTTCAGGCATCTTTATAAAAATTAGCAGCAGAACAAAGGTAATAACTGTAATCAGTAAAGATTAAACGATCAAAATAGGTTCAAAGTTGATGATTAACCGAGTCAATACATAAATAAAAGAATAGTCTGAATATAAATGCAATATCTAAGCATCAAACATACAAAATCAGACAAGAATATATTACGGTGGACTAGATTTCTGCAAAGAAACCCAAAAATAAAGGAGGGGAACCAATTTTACACACAAAATACACTAAAAATATAAATCTATCCATCCCTCTATTAACCCAAAAATATATAAATCTATAAAAAAAAAACTATCTCAAAACCTCCATTAATCCAAAAATATATCAATCTAAAAAAAAAATGAAAGATAGATCTTGACAATTCTTGAAACCATTATGAAGCTAAATGATGAATTCTCTCCACAAGACGCATATAATTTCTATTCTTATTAAAGATACAGTTGCTTCTTTGCAACCATAGAATCCATAAGAGAGATGAGACAATGAATCTAATGCACTCTGTAAGGATTTGGGAATTTGGCTACCTTCTCTTTCCCAAAGACAACTATTTTCTATCTGTAAGGATTCACAGGAACCCAGAATCAGCCATAGGATCTTAGCTTATTTCAAACTGTAGTTATATAGACACCATTAACAAAGAGAATTCAGAGGAAATAATTTAGTCACTCTTAAACAAGGTTGAACAAATTAACAGTTATATAGACACCATTAACACATAGAATTCAGAGGAAATAATTTACTCACTCTTATACTCACTCTTAAACAAAAGTATGTGAACATACTTGCCTGGACACTATAGAGCACTTTCAAAACTAAAACTTCTCTCAAAGGCTTAATCTGAGGACAAATAGATGGTTGTAAATCTACACCTAGGCTTGGTTTACTGATGTGACAGTGAAAAAATTTATATAATCGTGTGAACATTTATAAAGATTAAAAAGAACAGCAATAAACCATCACCGTGACAGATGTAAGAATAAAGATCGAAAGGAACAAAAAAAAAGAAGAGAGAGAGAACATATATAAGAATATAAGGAAAGAAAGAATGATCATTAAAATGCATACCAATTTTTGGCTCTGCTGGAGAGCTAAGAAAAACCATTTCATCTGGCTCTTGAAAGTCATTGCTGAGTACATCATATGCTTTTCCTACAACAGCAATACATAATAGTCACAGATGAATCTATATAACAGTTTCCAAGAATCAACACAAATCAATTTATAAAAGATGCAAGGGTTGCACTATCATGCACATTATTAATTGAGTGTGTATATGCATATAAAGTTATTTATTAGTTCACAAATACCAGATGAATCCTCAAAACTGCCCAACCGTCCATTGCCACAGAGCTCAATTGACAATTCTTTTCCATCAAAATCAGGCATCTGAAAAGATAAATAATAAAACAACCAGCAAACTAATATCCCAATGAGATGACATCACAAACAACCACCATTAATGATTAAGCTGATACAATAAAATATTCTCAGAAAATGAATGTATAATAAATAGCATTCGCCATTCAGTGTTCTACACCTTTTACAGAAGCTAAATCATTGATAAAAAAGAAAACAAGAAAGCAAGATACTCACATGCTTATAAGGCCATTGAATGAGCCAAAGCTCAGTGGAGTCAGTTAAAGAAATATCAACAAGAGGGTCTCTCAATTCTTCCACATATTCTTCTGTGGGTTTGTATACTTCTGCAGCATCATCCATTGCCTCAATCGAACTCATGATCTCACTAAGTCACTGTGTTAAATACAAGCAGTGAAATCATCAATAATTTCATAGTGATAATAATAATTAATGCTACAAGCATTCAAATGAGGTGGCATATTCATAAGGTGGAATCCACTATTTTCAATTTATAGCTCTATAACTCTACCAATATAATGAATTCCACTTCATTTGAGATGGTTTTTTCAGAAATTTATTTGGGCCAAGGCTCAAGCATAGATGTAAACAGCTGAGTAATCTACCAAGGGTCATCTCAGTTTTGAGAGACACGAAGAGGTAAAGCCATGGAAATAGCTGGCTGTTGTGTCACAGTAACAGAAGTTACAGAACAGTCAGTCTGCTGGGGCAAGGGACAAGCAATTGAGAGTTTGGCTGTTTCAGCCTGATAACTTCAAATGATATACCCATGGCAATGACTAATTATGATAAACATCATTTTAGTATAAATATTGTTCCAAAATTAACATTTTGGGTTGGAAATAACCTAAAAAAAATTGATAATTGATATTTATTCAAATGGATGATGGATCCCAACTAATTAAAGAAAAGAAAATTAGAAAAGAGAGAGGGTAATAAAGAATGAAAGAAAGAAAGAAACAAGGAAAGGACATAGATTGCTTGCGCAAATCTAGCTTGTAAATAAAAATCTTGGGCTTCTGGGGCAAGTTTGCTGCAACAAATAGAAAGAGGAAATGTCATTGGCATTGATGGTAAAGAAAGAATCAAAGAAAGACAGAGAAGCAAATGCAGTAAACATAATGTTGCAGCTGTGCCATACGGCCCATACCCCTTGCTCAAGTCATACACCAATCTCATATCATGTATGTATATATAAATATTCACACACAACACAAGCCAAAGCCTGCTTATAATTTCATGTTTTTGTTGCCATTCTTTTCTCTTCTTTGCTTTTGTAGTTTTGTTTTTCTTTTGTTTCTATATAGGACAAACAAGCAGTAGCATAAAACATGAACATCAAACAAATTTAGACACAAAACTGATATTTAAATTCCTGACAAATTAGTGGTTGTTCATATTGCAATAAATTGTGAATACAACAATAGCATAAAACATCAAATAAGCAGCAATGGGCAAATGGCCCAACTATTAAGTTCCACAAATTGTTTTTCGAACATGTTCTGGGTTCCGGTATCAGTTTATAATACTGAAACAGCAGTAGAAGAAGACATATCATTTTTCCATGATGAAATTATTTGTATACAACATTTACCATCAAAATCAGAGCCCAGAATTAAGTTTCATTAGTCCAATTACCCATAGCTTATGTGGTTTTTATTAACGATGTTACAGAACTTTGCAAACAGCAGTTGGAGTTTTCGGTGGTCAAATTGAAAGCCAGACAAATGGGTTTGCAAGCCAGACTCATGAGAACATATTGTGAATTTTGTGAAAATTAGAGCACCGAAGAAGGGCTTGGCTGACAAGTCCTCATAGTGCTTCTCAGCAAAAGGGCGATCCACAGTCATAAGCTTCAAACCTTTACTCAAATAAATTCACAACAAATTCAACAACAATCAAATTCAACAACAATCATTCTCAAACAAATCTAAATTCAGAAAATGAGATCTTAACTAAATTTCGCTGTTGAGTAAATTGTGGCCGGAAAAATAGCATGTAGAGTGTTTCTATACGATAATTTGAATCCATACAAACAAAAATTAACAGAACATACACTTGAACTAAAGATTGAAAATTACCCTTCAAAGAGAAACCCTTCTTCTCAAATCTGCTAATGATTTCACCAACCTAAAACAGAAACAAATAATTTTCACAAGACTCACAACGAATCAATTAATCAAAACCAATTTCAAAACATAAAACAAACACTCAAACGACAAACAGTAGGTTGAAAAAGAAAGAGACAACAAAAGCAAAAGAGCGGGTACCTGGCACCTACTGCAGAGTGCAGAATAGAATCAAGTCAGAGGAAAAAGAACAGATCTAGGGTTGGTATTGGTTGCTGGCCGCCGAAGTGAGAATGAGAGAGATACTGAAATGTTTTAGATTTAGGGTTGGGGAAGTCTTTAGTCACTTTAATAATTAGAAAAAACGACACGTTTCAATGGTGTAATGGGTATAAAATCTGGTCTAAAACCGGTTCCAAATTCGGTTAAATAAACGGGTCCACAACCTGTTCCTAATTCGGGTATTTAGAACGGGTCTCAAATACGGTTCCGGTTCCGATTAAATGGTCCGGTTCGGTTCCCATCATTCTGGAACCGGAACCGGACCGGTTATAATCGGTTCCTTAAATTTGGAACCGGAACCGGACCGGTTACAACCGGTTCCGGTTCCAAACCCGGATTTTCGGTCCGGTTCCAATCGGTTCCGGGTAAACCCGGAACCGATGCTCACCCCTAGTCATCGTCACACCAGGCCGCAGTCAAATAAAGACGAAAATCAAAAGTCGTTGAAGCTAAACGAAAGCCCCTGGCATCGATATTGACCAAAGTCGTTGTTGCCGTTGCATTCTCTTTGGTTTGATTTTTTGTAGGTTAGTGCAATCATTTTCGTGATTATATTCTTCACTCATGGGATATCGGTGACTACAATTATTTTCTCGTTATTTTTAATTGATTAATTTATTTTTATACATTCGGAGAGTAAACCTATATTAACCTAAAAAAATGTTGATTGTGTTAATAGTCTCTCAATAAATTATTCAAGCATTTACGACGCAAAAGTGCTTTTGTAATTTAAATGGTTTCTTGAGGTATATGCAGTGTTTTAAAATACGCACTTTGCGTCGTAAATGCTTGAATAATTTATTGAGAGACTATTAACACAATCAACATTTTTTTTAGGTTAATATAGGTTTACTCTCCGAATATATAAAAATAAATTAATCAATTAAAAATAACGAGAAAATAATAGTAGTCACCGATATCCCATGAATGAAGAATATATAATCACGAAAATGATTGCACTAACCTACAAAAATCAAACCAAAGAGAATGCAACAGCGACTTCGGTCAATATCGATGCCAGAGGCTTTCGTTTAGCTTCAACGACTTTTGGTTTTCGTCTTTATTCGAATGCGACTTGGTGTGACGATGACGGCAGAGTGGCTGGCTAGCTGGCTAGTGGTGACTCATGCGTGCTCGAGACTTCAGAATTAAGAGCGATGTCGGGTGTAATCAGTTCAAAAATTTAGGGTTTCAGTTTTGCAACACAACTATTTATATTTTATAACTTTCACTAATATAAGCTATTTAAATAATTTTTATTTATAATTTAATCTTATAAAAATCATATTTTATAACTTTCATTTTATTGGAAGTAGAACGAAATAAATAATCCTTTTAGATTTTGATTGTGATATCTTAAAATTTATTAGACTAAAAAATCATTAAAAACTGGTTATTCTTTAAGATAACGTACTAGAAATAATATTAAGTTATAAAAAAAAAAAATTAGGAAAGTATAAAAATCATATAAGTTATAAGACTCATGAAATCACTCATAAAAAAAAAAGGTGCGTAAGGTTGAATAGATAGTTATGGAAGGTAATTTAATGGGTCATTTTACCGTACTGTTTATTACACTCTAATTTAGATTGTTTTCATGTTTTTTCATGTTATTATTTTTTTTAGCTTTATCTTAATTTTACCTTTTAATATGTTCCACCTAAACACAATAATATTATAAAACCGTCATTTTTACCATATCATATTTTCAAACAGAACCAGGTAAATTAATTTACCTTTTATTAACTTACCTTACCATATTTTAATTAATCTCATTATTTTTTTCTTTTGAAATCATTAGAAACTTCACCGTCAAATCACCCATTATTACTTTAGCGGAGCAGGTAAAACTTCGATTGTCTCAAACTCTTATAAGAAACGCACCATCTGGATTCGAAGCCAGGAACTCAAGGTGATATCCTAAACCATACACCACCAAGTCACTCTCATTACCACCCACTTCAAATAATAAAAAATGGAAGTGAGTATTTCTAACGAGGCTTCAAATCGACGAAAAGTAATAAAATAGAGCAAAATTACCCTCCAACGATTGTGCTAAAATAGGGTTTTTTTTTAAAAAAAAAAAATTTGATACAATACTGTAGTAATAGTACATTTTTTTTTAAAAGATGAGAAACATGGATAGTGAAAGTGACACGCTGTTGTTTGTCGGATGACGGCGTATGATCCAGCTGGTTTTGATCGACAACGTGGCAGTGGCGACACAACAGTTAGGGTTTTTGGTGAGCAAGACTGAAGTGCGTGTCAAAGCCTAGATTTTTACCACAAATATAGTAAAGTTCAGAGGACCAAAAGTTGGAAAGGCGTGTTTTCATGAGAAAATGAGATGCAAAGCTATAGCTACCACCATAGAAAATCGGCAATCGGGAGAAATGAGCCTATAAACTTTCACAGCATTTTGACTTTCAAATATTTTTCAGGAACAAAAAGAACGGAAGTTAGCACTGGGAAGTCTGACCCCTATACAAGATTAGGAAAAAATTGTTGTCTTCTAAGTTTGGGGGAAAATTTTGATGTTTAAAAGTAAAATATGCTACAACTTATGTATTTGTTCCCACAAAAGCATAGAAAAATTATTCCATTCATATTTTCCCCGACATTGTAATAATAATAGACATCATGATAATACATTTAAAATAACACATGCTGCTCTTGCAACAAAGCTAAACCATAAATGTCTAAAAACTGGCTATCCACGTCAATCTGTTTTTAGTTACCATGCACCTCACCCCATCCCACCCCAAACTAAATCACTTTCCTATGAGTAGACTCGCCAAGGTGCCGGTTCCAAAATTGGAACCGGAGGAACCAACAGATTCTACCGGTTCTAACCGAAACCGATTGGAAATGATTGCCTCACAACTTCAAATTTATTTATTTTTTTGTTTAAAAAAATCCTATTACCTTTTATAACATTAATAAAACGACTAGTTTTATAAACAATTTAGGCATCACACAATTAACCAAAAAAACCTAAATTACCCTTAATAAATCGGCTAGTTTTGGGGCAATATAGGCATCACAAAATTAACTCAATAGTCCTAAACTACCTTTAATAACATTAATAAAATGACTAGTTTTAGAGACAGTATAGACATCACGAAAATAACCCAAAAATCTATAAATACCCTTATATTTTATTTTTTCTACACACCAATATTTTCTATCATTCTCTCAATTCTCTTAATTCTCTCAAATATTCTTCATTTCTCATAATTTTAAATTCTCCAATATTTAGAATAAAAATGGAAACCTCTTCTGAATACACTAATGTCCCAACCCAAGAGAGCCAAAGTGTTACACGATGAAGGGAAGTTAAGTATCGATCTTCTGATATATTAAAAATTTATTTTCATTTAGTTGAATATGAAAGTGATGGTTCAAGAGCAATATGTAACTACTGTAGTGCATCATACAAATTTAATGGCAGCTATGGCAATACGATCAAACACTTGGATAGCCACCATGCCGTTGAAATCGAACTTGATCAAATACAAACCTAAATTGGGAGATACGCTTCATCTACTTCTTAGAGGTGCAAGTTCAATTGATTTATTTAAAAATTCTGATGCAAAAAATAACAAAGAACTTGCTAAATTTATTTGCATGACATATCTTCCATTAAGTTTTGGTGAAAAAATGCTTTTAACAATTACTGTCGAAATGCTTTAAATTCTGATGCATGTAAAATGCCTATAAACTCTATGAAACGACAAATCTTAAAATTGTTTAGAGATGGAAAAATTATGTTAAATGAATTATTTAAAGATATTAAAGGTTGTGTTTCTATTTATTCTAATATTTGGAGTGATCATTGGGCACACACTCATACATGAGTGTCATTTGTCATTGATTGATGTATCATGGAGCATGCAAAAACGACTAATTCCATTTAGAATTTTTGATAAGCAACATACTGCGCATGATACATACAGAATAATTAATGTAATTTTTGAAGAATATGATTTATTGGGTAAAATTTTAATAATTGATTTTGACAATGCATCTGCAAATACTGCATCAATTAGATATTTAAAAGAAATATGCCAACCAAATTTGGGGGATCGATTTTTTCATGTTCATTGTACATGTCATATTCTTAATTTACGTGTTCAAGATGGTTTACAATCTTTACAATCTCACATTGATCCTATTAAAAATGAACTTAATTTATTTGGTCATATTATCATATCAAGAGAGAATGAACCAAGTTTTGCAAATTACATGGTGTTAAACCAAAAATATTTCCACGAGAAGTTCTAAATCATTGGAATTCTACTTATTTTCTTCTAAATCATTATTTTATTTACAAAGATTTGTTTTGTAGTTTTTTCCTAACATGTTCAGCATATAACACTTTATCCAAATCATTGGGATGATTATGAAAAATTTGGAAATTTTAAAAGTTTTAATGATGCAACAAATATTTTAAGTGGTATTCATTATCCAACATTTTTATTTCTTATTGAATGTTTAAATATTGTTGATACTTTAGCTGAGCATGCTGGTAGTGAAAATGACAATGATCTTGTTTTATTTGAATCTATTACTTTAATGAAGAGAAAATGATTGATTTATTTTAAAGAAATTTCATTACTTTATCTTCATCTTATTGCTACTGTTTTTATCCCAAGTTTAAATTAGATGGTTTGTTTGGTGGCTTACAAACTTACTATGAATTTTTAGGACTATATCATGAAATTTTTGTTAGAAATATAATAGATGGACTAAAAATTGATTTAATAGATTTATTTTACGATTATGTGGTTAGATACAACTTGCAATCAATATGACAATCTACTAGTAGCCAATCGGTACCATCTTTAAGACTTAGCATAGGTGATTCTTGGTTACTATAACGAAATAAAAAACCTAGGGAAAACACTACTAACAACTCCGAATTTGATAATTATTTAACAGCTAATTTCGAGTTTCCTTTTGAAAGCTGTTGCTAAAAATTTTCAAGTACTTGACTGGTGGCAACGACATCAAAATATCTATCATGTTCTATCGATTATTGCTAAGAAAGTGTTGGCAGCACCTGTTACCACTGTTGCGATTGAACAAGCCTTCAGCTTAAGAGGCAATATTTTGGAAGTGAGACGATCTTCCTTACATCCAAACATCTTAGAAGCAACAACATGATGTCTAAGATGATTTTGAAGACTTGATCGACAACAATGGTAACGGAAGCGAAAATGTCGGAACGGGAACTGAAGGATCAATGGGAACATATAATGATGATGAGTAAAATTATAAGGGGTTAACAATTAACTATTTAATAAATGTAATGAAACTACATGAGTTTTGATTCCTCTCACCCCAAGAGGATACGTAAGCAGCTTAATTTTTTTATAAATTTAAGTTGAAGCTCTTTATTTTATTTTTAATTTAAGTTTTTAAGTTGATGTGGAAAATTCAAATTAATAAATTTTTTTATTATATTTACTTGTAATGTCTCATCTCATGGTTAGTTTTTTAAAATTCATTTGCAATTTATTTTATAATTAAAATTTAATTTTTCTTAAAATATAAATTAATTAAAAGTTGAACTGAAACCGAACTGGAACTGTCCAATTCGGTTCCGGTCACGGTTCCACATCCTTGTGGAATCGTAACCGAACTGGTTTGTGGAACTGCGAACCGTTGTCCATGTCTGCGTATGAGGTTTGTAAGAGGGAAATTTGAATCAGTATCATTTGTTTCCACTGCATGAGGCAAACTAATCGGGTTGTCCTAATCATGACGGGCATACATGTCAATCCAACAACAATAATACAAAGCAATGAATGAATAATAAATCCTAAAAGATAAAAGGGCCATATATTGGTCGGTGACATGTTCTTAACTCTCCAGACAATGACTTTGGATGCCAATTGCGAAAACAAAACATGTTGCTGGTTAGGCACAAAAATAAATTAGAGTATGACTATCTTACCATTTAAGATAAGTTTAAGAAGTCTATCTCTCACAAATTTGCTATATCACAATCCTAAAAAGCAATGATGATGTTGTAGGCAAATAGAAAAGAAACCATATTTCCTTGAAGTTAGAGGCAGGAAGCCAATGCAGATTATACCAACAAAACTAGGCATATAGGATTCCATTTCAGAAATTATTTACGTTAGAATTCGAAAGATCCACATTAGGGATAAGCAGTTAATTTAAAAGTCACACTCATGTCATTTAAAAAGTACTAACTACTAACTTATACGGACATAACAGAAGCAGAGCATTACCGTAGTTTAGCTGTCGGATTTTATCACACAAGGCACAATCCAATGGTTTTGATGAGAGCAATGTTCTAAAACGCACCGCCTAGGCGGCGCGTTTTCGTTATGCGGAGGCTAGCCACGCCGATTACCACCTAATTGGCGGTGGTAGTCGCGCGGCTAGCCAATCGGCGTGAAATCAACGCCTAGGCACCGATTTGGATGCTAATCGGCTGATTAAGATCACAAAAACAACGACGATGACGACGGCGCTGCATTTTTTTTTGAAACCCTAACTCAAAACGTCGTTTTGAGGATTTTATATAACCCCGAAACGACGTCATTTGCTTTCTTTTTTATTTTTTAAAAAATGGCAAAACGACGATTTTTTGAGGGTTTTATATAACCCCAAAACGACGTCATTTTGTAGGTTTAGTTTTAAAAAGGGTTGGAACATCGTCGTTTTGGGGGTTCTAACTTCATCCCCTACCCTCGCTGTTATTAGTGAGAACCCTAATTTTTTGAAATCCCAAAATTCTTCCTTTCATGAACCTCCAAAACGATGAACCTCACATAACCAAACACCAAAACCAATCCTCATTCACAACACTGATTCTGTATCTGAAGAAAATGCAATGGAAGTTCATCTCTAAACCAGTTATGTACCACAATAATTTCTATTAGCAAGGATTTTCCTCTGCGCCGACTTGGCGGCGTGTAGGCGCCCTAGGTGCTACGCGTCAGGCTGCCGCCTGACTAGCGCCTAACGCGTTTTAGAACATTGGGTGAGAGAAAACAGTTTATCCAGAATAATATAAATATATTAACCCTTCCAATAAGATACATGCATATCATATCTTTTTGCTATAACACAAACAAAAACAACAAATAACCATTTATCAATTATCTTTTAAGGAATAGAGCAACACAGATTACAAATGCAGCCATGAAGTCGCATCAATATTTGACTTTGTAGCTTAGATTATCGCAACATTTATAGGCACATTAAGAAAATCTACCCGTCTTTAAATCCTTTACATAAATAGAAATTTCTTTCATGGGACAGACACTTTAATTTCCTATATAACTAAAATCTCTTCACTCACTACAAAAAACTTCTTTCAATCACAAAGAAATGGATTTCCAAAAAAAAAAAAAAATCACACAACCAACTCAATCTTCAATTTGACATTCAAATCAAGCAAAAAATCACATTACCATTAATCTTAAATTATCAATTTTTGTCGGAAAAGACGGGTTACATTGATTTTTTTCCCTTGAAGTTCATAAATTATAGAAAATTCCTAGAACTTTCTCAAACAAAACAGTGCACATTGAAGCAAAGAAAGATAGGCAATACTAGGACTATCTAGATAAGCAATTTTTTCAACTAAACGAAACTCATCAGTGTATACAAATATAACAGCTACTTGTCAGCTCTTTCACCAAAACACATATGCACCCACCCCAACTGATTTCTGGAAACTTTTTCGCAGTAATTTTTACATATTGAATTTACTTGTGCATAATTTCCTTTTTCCACCAATCTTTAATTTCCTTAAGAAGACAGCTCGAATTTTCTTCATATGGAAAAAAAATTATGATAATTTTTTATTTTATTTTTCACACAAACTAAGAAATACAATAAAATGAAAGGATCTCCACATTCAAATCTAATCTAACAAACACCATGATAGAAAAATTTCTCAATCAACAGTTTTATGAAAAAATTAGAAACAAATCAAAAACCTCATGAAATAAAATTAAACACGCACACATATGTAAGTACATATACCTTATCCAAATATGAATTCGGTCAAAATTATAGGATGAAATTTGAGCCCTAACCCTAACCCTAACCATTAGAAAAGGCAATTATCAAAATGAACGAACCTGGTGAGTCTTGCTCAGCGAGTTAGTAAATAAGGTGGAAATTTTTAGCTGGATAAATAGCTTCTGTATAGACAAAATTTTTGAATGCTGCGATTTTAGTTCTTGGAAAAGAAATGATGAGTAGTCGCCGCTAACCTAATTGTTATGATCGCGAAGAGCAAAGTACGCTCATGTCTAGGTCTGGTGGCAATAAGGAAAACGATGACGTACTAACTCGCCGGCCCAAAAATATTCTATTCCTTAACGAGGCCTTTATCGGCCCATTAAGCCATTTATTGTTTGTGTGTGTTTTTGGTTGTATATGAGCTAAAGCTGTCATTAGAGTGGCAAAATGAATTGATGATTCGAATTTATATCGAATCCTAAATAAATTAAATTAAAATATGATGAATTCATTTTCGATTCGTTTATTAAACAAATCCTAACATCATGAATCATATTTAATTTGATTAAGATAATATTTAATTTGAGAAATATAACGTTGATATGCCACATGTAATTTCTGAATATAGGTATCACAGATCGGTGGAAGTTGAGACTGGTTATGAGTTGATCGCCTCTCACGGCCCCCTCTCCCTAGAGTCGGTACAGTTGGTTGAGTGACCCTAAATCCTGAAGTATAAGCATATACAAAAGAAGGTATGCGACGTTTGCTTTGCTCATCTCTGCATATAGGTCGACCTCTATGTTCAGTGTTGTACAAAGGGACTCCAACTGTGCTTTGAGATGGACCCGCTGTAGGCACTACATTTAATGCAAGTAAGTCCCGATGATGAGCCTCGAATGGAGGCACTATCTTTTATATAATTATTTTTAAATTAATATATATAAATATGTAAATTTTGTAATATATATAATAATTGAATGAGTCATTTTACATATTGATAGATGTATTGTGGTAAATAAACAAGGAGACGAGGGCGTGGCCGGGTGCCAAGCGAGGAGTGAGGGGATGATCAATTTTAATCTGAGGACACAACTTCTAATTGGTCTGACATACAACAATTTCCTTCAATGATGGCATCAGTCAGTCAGCCACAGCCCCGTCTGTCTTTTCTTCCTTCCCGTCCATGGGTACAAACTATGTTTTAAAAATCTGATCGGTCGGGTCGGTCAGAAATCGGTGTTGAGTTTAATCCAAAAAATCAACCTTGAGTTTGATCCAATCAAGTCTCAAAAACCAAATCTCAAAAGAAGAATCAAAACCATCGAAACCAGACCGGACCGATCCTTTATTTTTATTTTATTTTATTTTATTTTAAAATCAAAAATTAAAATTTAATATTTTTAAAAACCACTCATAAGGCATGCTACAGAACATAACCACCAATAACTTCTGATAAAAGTTTAAATATTATATGATATAAAAGATGCAATGAAGTACAAATAACCTAAAATAAAGCAGCTTCCATATTTTCTTGTTTTTTTACCAATTATGTGAATGATCGAAACAAATAGCTCTATAAATTAGATTGTACAAGAAACATTTGGCATACTGTCAAGAAGAGAAGTTGCATGTGAAGAAAAGATGGAAAGCAACCTTACTCCTCAGATTTTATTCTTCTCTTTGATTTCTGTTGATGCTCTGAGGACCTTAAAGAGGTAACTTCACTGTGACGCCCTGCTGAATGGTCTGTTGAATGACTGGGTTCATGGGCATGTCGACGTTTTGGAGGCTTTGATTGCTCCCCACCTTCAGACAAAATACTTTTGTATCCACTACTACGAGTGTAGGATGAATGCTCCCTCGTTGACTGTGAGTTTCTTCGCCAACTACTTTGTGAAGGACTCGCAAAACGATGGGCTGAATTTGACATTGAAGCTCCACTGGATGTCGAATACAATTGTCTGAATTTGTTGGTGTTGAGTTCTTCTAGTTCTTTAGGTTCAGGGTAATGAACGAGGGACACCCGCCGTGAAATCTTACCAACTAACATCAAAGTAAACTATGATGTCAGCACAAACAGATACACACATTCGCAACATATCAATTTGCCTGAATATAAATGCAATATCTAAGCATCAAACATACAAAATCAGACAAGAATATATTACGGTGGACTAGATTTCTGCAAAGAAACCCAAAAATAAAGGAGGGGAACCAATTTTACACACAAAATACACTAAAAATATAAATCTATCCATCCCTCCATTAACCCAAAAATATATAAATCTATAAAAAACTATCTCAAAACCTCCATTAATCCAAAAATATATCAATCTAAAAAAAAAAAATGAAAGATAGATCTTGAAAATTCTTGAAACCATTATGAAGCTAAATGATGAATTCTCTCCACAAGACGCATATAATTTCTATTCTTATTAAAGATACAGTTGCTTCTTTGCAACCATAGAATCCATAAGAGAGATGAGACAATGAATCTAATGCACTCTGTAAGGATTTGGGAATTTGGCTACCTTCTCTTTCCCAAAGACAACTATTTTCTATCAGCAAGGATTCACAGGAACCCAGAATCAGCCATAGGATCTTAGCTTATTTCAAACTGTAGTTATATAGACACCATTAACACAGAGAATTCAGAGGAAATAACTTAGTCACTCTTAAACAAGGTTGAACAAATTAACAGTTATGGAAACTACATGTAACCTTTAATCCCGACATAACACCGTTTGAAGGTTTTGGTATACCTTGCAGCTCAAATGGGCATTCATATTTTTTTTGTCCCACTATTTTTTACTATGGATTGACCTTCAACAAGATATTGCGGTGGTTTGTACTTTCCTCCTCTTTCACACATAAGATGACACTTTGACAGCTTGCCGCCTTTCAAATTAGCAGAATTTTTAATCACTATCACAATATTATTTTCTAGACCAACTCTTTTCGCCCAATTTATCATATCTTCTCTACTTTTAAAGATCTATATAAAATAATAACGAAGATGTATAAATAACAAATATACATAATTTCTATACTTTAACAAATTTTTTTAAAAGCCCGGGCTCGGCCCGTTGCCACCCTTAACCGTAGGACGACGACGACCTTGCGCATCCCAGAATCAGCCATAGGATCTTAGCTTATTTCAAACTGTAGTTATATAGACACCATTAACACAGAGAATTCAGAGGAAATAATTTAGTCACTCTTAAACAAGGTTGAACAAATTAACAGTTATATAGACACCATTAACACAGAGAATTCAGAGGAAATAATTTACTCACTCTTATACTCACTCTTAAACAAAGTTGAACAAATTAATTGTTAAAAGTCGCTGAAAATATTGGTCAATAGTTCACGTATGTTAGTTATCACGTGAAAACCCCTAATACCATGATTCTAAAAAAAGCTAGGTGGCAGGCTGTAGGCGGTAAGTGTACGATGGGGGAGCGCCTAGGCCTTCGAGGCAGTACCTAGACGGACGAGTTAGGCGGTACCTAGAAGAACAGGTTAGGAGGTTTAATTTTTTATTCAAAAAATTATAATAAATTATTTTTAGCAACCTAGGCTATTTTTTAGAACATTCCTCTAACATATTAGGTAAATAAGAAAATAACTAACCACTTACCCATAAAAAAAATGCTCAAATTTCATTCACACCCAAATTTATAATTACATATAACAAGTTTGATTTTAAACTACAAATAATATTCTTTTAAAAGAAATAAAAATAACAGAGCTTTAAAAAAAAAGAAAATATATATATGGACATAATAAATATAACCGACCTGATGCCTAGACGCCGACTAGATGGCCACCTAGACCCTTTTTTAGAACACTGACTAATACAACTCAATGTTTAAAAATACGGTGCGGCGCCTCGAGGCGGCCGGCCATTGAGGCGTGAGGCGGACCTCCTCGAGGCGGTGAGGCGGGCGCCTCGATCGTAAATCGGAAAAATAATCTAAAATACATCATTTCTTCATAATTCATAGTATGTTCAAAAAACTATTGATAACTAATCCAAAATACATCAACTTCTTCATAATTCATAGTATGTTCAAAAAATTATTGATAACTAATCCCTAAATAAGCTATCATTAGTGTCTATTAAACACAATTATCTAAAACCCAGATATCTATTAAACACAATCACATGATTTTATGATGGAATGAATTTGTAAAATGATTTTACGCTTATTTTTTTTTTTTATAAGAAGTCAAAACGACGACGTTTTGGCACCCCCAAAACGTCGTCATTTCAATGGTAAAAAAAAAAATAAAAAATAAAAAAATGGCACAAGAACGCGAGGCGGCCGCCTCGGACCGCCTCACGCCGAGTCTGCGTGAGGCGGCCGCCTCATCGGTGAAAGGCGGCCGCCTCGGTTGTTGGCGTATAAGGCGGCCGCCTCGACGCGCCGACGCCGTGAGGCGGTGCGAGGCGGTCCGAGGCGGCCGCCTCGAAACGTATTTTTAAACACTGATACAACTTGATCCAGTCTTGCCAGCCAGAACAAACAGTAGAAAAGAGGGTCAGTTCTAGTTTAGATGAAACTGAAGAATGAAAAGACGAAGAAAAACCGACCTGATGCGGTATCAGATTAGATTGGATTCAGGAGATCTGAGCTTTCTCAAATATTATCTTTAGCCTTTCTTTAGTTGAATATATTTTAACAAGTAGTATAATATAATATAAAAGTATGCTCTATTGACAATGTATAAAATTGTAATGAAACCTCCAATTAGCCATGACAAGGTAACAAAAGTATGTGAACATACTTGCCTGGACACTATAGAGCACTTTCAAAACTAAAACTTCTCTCAAAGGCTTAATCTGAGGACAAATAGATGGTTGTAAATCTACACCTAGGCTTGGTTTACTGATGTGACAGTGAAAAAATTTATATAATTGTGTGAACATTTATAAAGATTAAAAAGAACAGCAATAAACCATCACCGTGACAGATGTAAGAATAAAGATCGAAAGGAACAAAAAAAAAAAAAAGAGAGAGAACATATATAAGAATATAAGGAAAGAAAGAATGATCATTAAAATGCATACCAATTTTTGGCTCTGCTGGAGAGCTAAGAAAAACCATTTCCTCTGGCTCTTGAAAGTCATTGCTGAGTACATCATATGCTTTTCCTACAACAGCAATACATAATAGTCACAAATGAATTTATAAAAGATGCAAGGGTTGCACTATCATGCACATTATTAATTGAGTGTGTATATGCATATAAAGTTATTTATTAGTTCACAAATACCAGATGAATCCTCAAAACTGCCCAACCGTCCATTGCCACAGAGCTCAAGTGACAATTCTTTTCCATCAAAATCAGGCATCTGAAAAGATAAATAATAAAACAACCAGCAAACTAAGATCCCAATGAGATGACATCACAAACAACCACCATTAATGATTAAGCTGATACAATAAAATATTCTAGCTGAAAGACTGTTGCTAAATTTTTTAAAGTTGAGTTGCATACATTAAAGACTCCACCCAGTTCTCAATAATTGAATGTATAATAATAGCATTCGCCATTCAGTGTTCTACATCTTTTACAGAAGCTAAATCAGTGATAAAAAAGAAAACAAGAAAGCAAGATACTCACATGCTTATAAGGCCATTGAATGAGCCAAAGCTCAGTGGAGTCAGTTAAAGAAATATCAACAAGAGGGTCTCTCAATTCTTCCTCATATTCTTCTGTGGGTTTGTATACTTCTGCAGCATCATCCATTGCCTCAATCGAACTCATGATCTCACTAAGTCACTGTGTTAAATACAAGCAGTGAAACCATCAATAATTTCATAGTGATAATAATAATTAATGCTACAAGCATTCAAATGAGGTGGCATATTCATAAGGTGGAATCCACTATTTTCAATTTATAGCTCTATAACTCTACCAATATAATGAATTCCACTTCATTTGAGATGGTTTTTTCAGAAATTTATTTGGGCCAAGGCTCAAGCATAGATGTAAACAGCTGAGTAATCTACCAAGGGTCACCTCAGTTTTGAGAGACACGAAGAGGTAAAGCCATGGAAATAGCTGGCTGTTGTGTCACAGTAACAGAAGTTACAGAACAGTCCGTCTGCTGGGGCAAGGGACAAGCAATTGAGAGTTTGGCTGTTTCAGCCTGATAACTTCAAATGATATACCCAGAAGTGATGTTAGGTGGGATGAACTAGCGGGGAAATGAGACTAATACTATAATAGCAGAGGGTAGATATTCTCTTGTTGCCTCTGGAGCTACAGACATGAGTTCGAGCATTCACAGACTCAAGTCCTATTATCCATAAGAATATAGATATATGGACATATACGGTATATGTTACTTATTATATTATAGCAAACGTTCTTACCTCATCCAAGCAAATGGTGAAAGTCGCAGCGTACCATAATTCTAATATTAAAATAAATTTTTTTTTAGGTTATTTCCAACCCAAAATGTTAATTTTGGAACAATATTTATACTAAAATGATGTTTATCACAATTAGTCATTGCCATGGTGTTGTAAATTTGTAATCGAGCCTGAAATTGTACTATTATGACAGTATTGTATCAATTTTTAAAAAAAAAAAAAAAAAAAAAAACCCAAACAAAACAAGGTAAATTAATTTACCTTTTATTAACTTACCTTACCATATTTTAATTAATCTCATTATTTTTTTTCTTTTGAAATCATTAGAAACTTCACCGTCAAATCACCCATTATTACTTTAGCGGAGCGGGTAAAACCACCAATTGTCTCAAACTCTTATAAGAAACGCACCATCTGGATTCGAAGCTAGGAACTCAAGGTGATGTCCTAAGCCATACACCGCCAAGTCACGCAACCACGTCACTTGCAGACAATTAATCTCATTACCACCCACTTCAAATAATAAAAAATGACCCTGGTGAAGTGAGCACTTCTAACGGGGGCTTCAAATCGACGAAAAGTAATAAAATAGAGCAAAATTACCCTCCAACGATTGTGCTAAAATAGGGTTTTTTTTTTAAAAAAAAATTGATACAATACTGTAGTAATAGTACAATTTCAGGCTCAATTACAAATTTACAACACCATGGCAATGACTAATTATGATAAACATCATTTTAGTATAAATATTGTTCCAAAATTAACATTTTGGGTTGGAAATAACCTAAAAAAAATTATTTTAATATTAGAATTATGGTACGCTGTGACTTTCACCATTTGCTTGGATGGGGTAAGAACGTTTGCTATAATATAATAAGTAAGAATCAAGAATTGGATGGGGTAAGAACGTTGAAATAACCTAATAATCCAGGGAACCAAGTACCAACATGACAGGGAAGGGTGACTTATTATTTTTTAAATTTAAATAAATAAAATTTTTAAAAATTGATCAAGAAATCAGAAAGCAAGTACTGTTACTGTATGCCGTAAACAAGAAATCAGAAAGCAAGCATGAATTTTTTTTCAAGTTTCCAAAAGGATTCAAGAAGGCAAGCCGCAAGCAACATACCTCGGCTCAAAGAGTGAAGACTAAAGACTGAAGATGGTGGCTGATCGCTGACTGCCAGACCCGATTTCTGCAGTCGTGACTCGTGCCGTCGTGCGTGATTGCGTGAAGAGTGAAGACTAAAGATGGTGGCTGGCTGGCTGCGTGATTCGTGAATCGTGATTTAGTTTAGGAAGAGTGAGTTTGAAGATGGTGGTTGCTTGGCTTGGTGGCAGGGGGTGGCTGCATGCGTGAGGTGAGGTACTGAGGTTCAGAGGAATTAGGGATTTAGGGTTTTGCTTTCAAAATTTTTTTTTTAAATAAATAAACCGGGTACCCGGATCCGGAAATTTCCAGACCCGCATCCGGACCCGGGAAAGTACGGGTCTAGGAAATTCATAATCGGATCCGTAATTTTTTTACGGATCGTCCGGATCCGGATCTGATTGCCATGCCTAGATGGGCCCTACTCTCAAGATTCCAAGAGTTTGTATTCAAGAATTGTTTGCATCTGGAACTACCAGTCTCAGGTGTGAAAATGTACATAGCTTACTGCCATAGTGCCATTTGATCATATTAAACCTCTTATCATAATGATATTTTATCACATAGGTGTGACTGCATGTAATTTCTTAATACTATAATTGTTGTTATAAACAGTACTATCCTTTCAAATTCATTGATGTGTAGTATACTATTCTGTAGATATATAATCTTTATTAATTTCCCCTAGGTGTGTCGAGTTAGATGTTTCATATCTTAGCTCAAAAGTGGAAAGCATTACTGAGTCTACCAGTGGTAATTAATATTCGGTTTAATAAATTAAACAAAGCAATTTCATCTGGGTTTCTTTTTCATACACAGATGGTCAAAAATTACTCAACAAAGCAATGGGTTTCTTCATTGTCGCTGATTCATCATCAACCCATCAACAAATAATAAATAAATAAAAAAAAACAGAGGACTAGAAAGAGACAAAGACATGCTTGGACTGATTATTCAAAGAGGAAATACAGTCAAATTAAAAAATAAAAAAATGAAATGATATACCAGTGAGCAGGTTGCTGCATCAAAGATGAGGAGTTGAGGAGTCGAGTGAGGACTGATGACTGAGGAGTGAGCAGGTTGCTGCGTCTAGGGCTTGGGAGTTGAGACTTGAGACAGTCAGTGTTTAGGTAATTAGGTTTTGTTTGTCAAATTTAAATGAGGCACGCCGCACGCACAGGCAAAACATGATCACAAAACATGATCTCAAATTTAAATGAGCCAGAGTCCAGAGACAGTGACTCATGGTCACGGGCCATAGGCCCACAACTTGTGATTGTGGATACAATTACTTATTTATTTTTATATGGGCAGTTACTCACGGAGACATCTAGGGATGGCAATTTTACCCATAAACCCGCAAACCCGTAAAAATCGGCCCGCAATTGGTAGGATTTGGTAAATATATTAGTGGGTGTGGTGCGGGTTTGGTAATTTAAAGTAGAACCCGATGCGGGTGCGGTGCGGGTTTGGTATTTAAGAAAAAAAATACGGGTATCCGCATACCCGCAATATTATTTTTTATTAATTAATATTTTTAAGACAATATAAAAAAACTTTCATATAAAAACAACTAACAAAACCTAAACCTAAAACACTAATACATAGTTACACACTCCCACTAAGCCGCAGCCTGCAACCTGCCCAACTGAAGATTTTTTGCATGACTACTATTGTTTTTTTTTTTAATCACACTTGTTAATAAAATTATAATGCAAAAATTTGGATTAAGTTCACATAATCAGAAACGGGAGAGAGCAAAATAAACTAGTGTTTGCTGCAACTTCAGTAGCTTTCCTGCTTCTTCATTACACTTACACCACTTGAGCCTTGTAAGCATCACTTTCATTACACTTAGCATAAAAATATATGACCAAAGGTTGGTGATTACTTTTTAGCTTATTTCCGATTGAGTTGGCTAATTTAGATCATTATAATTATGAAGGGAAGAACTCGTTTTAATTATGTTTATATGAAAAAAAATAAGCATATGGTACTGAGTATTTCATACATTATGTTATCTATGTACTGTATATACATACATTGCATGTTGTATATGTCAAATGAAAAACAAATGTGAAAACTACAGCTAACAATTAAAAATAAATTATTTAATTAAAAAAATATATTATTAAGAACACAAAGTAATTCAATATTTTAAAAACCCGCAAAAAATCCGCTGGGTACCAATGCGGGTTTGGTAATTTATTTTTATATGCGGTGCGGGTTTGGTAATGGAAATTAAAACCCGCAACGGGTATGGTACGAGTTTGGTAATTTATTTACATATGCGGGTGCGGGTTTGGTAATGGAAAACCTGCATCATACCCTACCCACTGCCATCCCTAGTCACATCCCATTTATTTATTTTTTGTTAATTTTTGCGGGTTTGCGGGTACCCATTGCGGGTACCCGCATATTTTACTAAAATACCAAACCCGCACCGCACCCGCAGCGGGTTCTATTTTAAAATACCAAACCCGCACCGTACCCACTAATATATTTACCAAACCCTACCCATTGCGGGCGGGTTTTTGCGGGTAAAATTGCCATCTCTAAAAGAGGGTCTTGTTTTGTCTCTGAAAATTTCAATCCTCAGAAAACATTGGAACAATTCAACACTCGTTCATGTTTTCCGGATTTTCAGATCCCAATTAAGCACTTTTTTTGACAAGCCCTTTTGATATCCCATGGTGATAAAATGTCTTTTTTTTTTTTTTTTAACTACACTGGCCTCTAAGCTTTAATTAGTTGTTCACACGAAGTAAGGATCACATCGATATAACTCCGAATATTAATTCTCACATTGATTAAGTATGGACTTAGTTTGCGGTTTATTAACTCTTTAAATGTCTTCCTTCTCCTTACAAGTCGGTTTTTAAAAAACGAGTTCTAACCTTGGTAACTCAAAAGCTTTGATCACTCTAGTCAACAAACCACACCAAATAGTGCAAGTCCAACCCATGGCAGCAACTTTGTGAATTATTAATGCATGATGCAAATAGCATTGAGGGGCATCACTCTTTCAACCATACAAAATAATTGAATGAGTGTGTCCATGTAAGTAGTATTGGAATCTTCTGCATGTGAGAACTTGTTCTTGCTTCTAACTTATCATCAGCATCTGCATGCTGGAATCTAATTATTTTCAAGTAGCTTGTCTCTTAATACTTATATAATATGATAACAATGTGGGGTAGGTTGTTGAGATCCAATAACGTTGTTGGTCTAGTCGGATATCTGACCGTTCCGATTATGCATGAAAACAATTCTTAGATGATGTCAAGCGGTCAGACGGGTCTAGGCGATTATTTTGTATTTTCCCCAATGTTTTGAATAAAAAATAGAACCATCTAGCCTAACCTAGCCTACGCCTACCGCCTAACGTTTTTTTAGAACATCACCAATAACACATGAAAGTGTAACGGACATATCGCATCATCCGTATACTCATCCTTCCTAAGTTTTTCTTCTCAGAGAAACAACCTGAAATGACCCATCAGAACTCCTATCTAATGTCAAACAGAGGAAAATCTCAGGATCATAATTCATAGTATGTAAAAATTAGGAGCTTAAAAGACATAAGTAGAGACCTAAAAGAGTCTACTAGTTGGAGAAATAAAATCATGGCAACAATAAAACATTCAATATTTGGGTAAATATTAAGCATCAGTACCCAGCCAAACATGTGAAAGCAAAACTACAAGGAATCATAATCCGATTTCATCATTAACAAGAGTGGTTTCAATCCTGTTTTTGCAAATCATATCAAGTGGATAACTAACAAATTCTTAACATTATTTAATGATTTCAACACCTAAGATAACTATGCGAATATGCTTAGAGGACCGGTCTTATTGGAAGCATCTAGTCCATTCTCAGGAGTCCGCATACCTGTGATCCATGTCCTGCAAATCAAGATTATTTAACTTTCATCAGTCAACAAGTCAACATAATTCATTAAAGCCAACAAATTCCAAATATAAACTTCTGAACTGAGTAGAAGTTTTCTTTTAAAAATGAAAATAATAATCCAGTCAAGTATCCCATATGCTAAGTGTCACACTCTTAATGTAGCATGCGGCCTTAATCACTAAACCTAGCCAACCTTAGCGCCAATGCTGTTAAAGCCGCTGCTTAACTGGCGCTTAGGTATTTTAAGTGACTCTTTACATATTAGATAAAATTTTGCATGTTTGAGTTTTGACTAGTTAACCCTGAGCGGGTTGAACTACCAAAGCGCCTTGCCCCGCCTACCACCTTTGATAGCATATTTTAGCGCCTAAGTCAACCTAAAACACGAAACCTATCTTGAGAGTGAACTACATGCCAAAGAGAGAGAAGAAGAGAGAGAATATTAGGGCTTGAATGCTCTTGGCTTCAATGAGGGTTTATATTTATACTATCTGAGAAATACAAGAAGTAAATAGAAAAACTGCTCTAACAAGGAATCCTTGTGGAATAAGAAGTATCCTTATTTAAAGGGAAAATAAAATTATGTGCATGTTCCTTTTAGGAAACTCCAACCCTAGTGCAACTAGGAAATTGACTACAACTCTATCCACGTAGGCAGGTCACAAAACTGCCACAAGAAGTCACCTATTGAAGGGTACACAGGCCATGTTTATAGGGCTGTGTGTGCTCCTAAAGCTCACACCAGTGGGGGCATGACATAAGACAATAAAGGTTCACACAACTTCCATGAGAAATGAGCAGCATGATCCCCCAGAAAGATTTAAACATAATTTTTCTCTTACCTTCGAACACTGTCACTGCCAGAACCCATTAGAATAGTCAGTCTTTTTGCCGATTTCATAAAATCACTGCAAAGCCAAAAGTAACAAAAAATCAGAGAAATTTAACATCAATGAAATTAACCTTGCACATTCTGCAAATTGATATAGTCATGGATATTCCATGAAGCTGAATTGCAAAATAGGAATGACCAATGGATAATATATACTAAAGAAACAGATTTCACAAGTGATACCTGAATGGTTCGTCACCAGTTCGTTTAACAGCACCAGAGGCATCTTGGTAGAGCAAGTGGCTTAACATGTATGATCTTTCTATTCCAAACATGTTGGCCAGCCTTTGATACAGCTCTTCATAAGATCCCAGAACTGAGAGGTCCAGTGTCCGTCCAACTTCCTCTGACTCCAAGAAAACCTTGCAGTGACCAGTATCAAGGGCAGGTTCAGTCACTCGGAGACCTCGGTTCCATAAAAATTCAGAACTGGACGATTTTTCTGGTGAAATTGGCTCATGAGTGGATCCTGAACCATCTGAAGAATTTTTCCCGAAAACTTGTGAAACTACATCACTGGAACAGCTACAAGAGATCTGCTGCTCAGTGAGTATTGGTTGACCAAAGAGTAAAAACTGGTGCTTTTTTACATTCTTACATTTCTCCAAATTCTTAGTAGAAGTCCCCATTGTCAGTAAGCAAGATAAATCCTCACTTCTGTTTGCATGGCTTGTCAGGATGCCATCAGAAACTCCAGAATTTGGAGTGAACTGCTGAAAACTGGACAGAAACAGCCCTGACTGCAGTTTGTTGTTAGGATGGAAATCTGATGAGGATATTCCAAATTGAGCATGCCTGGCTCCCTGTATGCCTGCAGGAGTGTTGTCAGATAGACAACACAAGGGGCTGCTGGGCCCAAGGGGGTTGCCTGAAAATGACGGCAATGTGAATTGACCGTCGAGAGGAAAGTCTAATTGTTGCGGCAGCCGCAACTTCTTTCTTGGTGGTGAAAAGGGTGATACGTGGATTACAGGCATGTTTGATACCAGTTCAACCAACCATGGGCTGACACGTTTCACATTTTGTAGCAAATCTGGCTCATCCCATGTCACCTGCAAAGTGATTTGAAAAATGTCGGAAGAGAACAATCACATTGCTTAAGGTTTTAAAACACAAGGGATGTTGGTTTCAATAATTACCAAGCTACAAACAATGAAATGTCGTAACTGAAACCTCAAATGAAATCACAAGCATACAGTTAGTAAAAAAATTGGAAAAAATAAATGCCTTTAACATAAGCTGTAAGGTCTAGTAATTATTAGCCATCTGATAAATGGAACTCGAAAAAAAAAAAAGAACCTTGAATTTTGAAGGAAGAAAAGGATATTTACAAACCATTTCAGCACTTATAAAAGCAATTCAGCAAAGTGAAGCATAATAATTCATGCGCATATAAGCATCTTGATTTGTGAATATACATAGGAAGTTCTGCTATGATTGAGTTTCTTGATTCTTCTATGATGCATTATAAACATAATGTAGTTTCTATACAAATAAGCTCTTCTTTTATAACAAATCTATGAAGAATATAATGGACCACAAAATTCGTAGACCATTGAATAAATGCTCCGTGTAATATCTGCTTTTATGTAGATTTTGTCTATAACCACAGAGCAAATGGCCAATTTCTGTCATGCAAAATAAAGTGCATTGAATGTATAATAATATTGAGTGCCCTAAATCAAGCCATTTATTGACAACAAAGATACCCAAACAAAACTCTAGGTAGAATGTGATGCATGTGCTTCTTGTCAGTCAAGAAGAGGAATAGTAATCCTTAGCTAAAGTGATCAGGTACACCAGAAAGAAGTTTAACAACTTAGGATATTCAGCATTTTCTATTAAAGAGAATAAATTCTAAAACTGAAACAATATTGCTTTGCAATTCTGTCATGAACTACAAAAAGAAAACAATAGCTACGGATGCCAGACACCTGTTTTAAAGGAACCTATCAGTTGATGTTTCAGGTAAAGGTTATAGCATTACCATATTAATAGAGAAAAAAAAGATACATAAATTGAATCATAGAAAATTAAATTCATTTACTGTCATGAAATGATGATTGTTAAATTGGTGTGTTAAGGATCATTAATGTTGTAAGTTGCAACGAAGCAAGCTGCTTAGCTGAAACTCACTTCACTCTATAAGCTTATTACTTTACCCAACCTTGCACATCAGGGGTACAGAGCAAAAAATGTCACAAATAAATGAATAATCAACTCTAACATATCATTAAATATACTAAACTACTGGAATTCAATTCACCCAACAAACAGATTCACAAGCTCAATGAGGAGAAAACAACATCCAAAAAGGAGCAAAGAAAAAGAAAATCAAACAAGAGATGCTAATTTTGAAACAACATCCAACATCTTATACAAAGAAACAACTATTAAATTAGAAAATTATACCTGGAGAAGCCGCCATGGTGAATTAGGCCAGCGGATGGGATCAGAGACCTGAGCAGATGATATAGTCCCCATGAACCAACTTATCCTCGAGGAATCCTCTGTTTCAAAAGCCATCTTGAACCTCATTCCACAGTGCCAATGGACCCTCATTGCCGCCCTCACTGAAGAGACCTTGACACAAAACTCCGGTGTGCTTGCACGAGGATAATAAACAACCTCAAATGGCTTCCCGCTAGCAGCTAGTGCCACTGCCTCCAATACCATCTCAGGATTCACTCTTCCTCCATTATCCCTCAAATTTCTGCCACAAGAATTCTGATTCATATTCCCATTTCTCACCATCTTGGTCTCTTCTTCCCCCAGGAAACAGTAAAACCCTCCAAAAGGATTAGCAGTAACACAACTACCATGATTTGAATTCCACCCAGAAGATGGAGAGTCATTTCCACCTCCAATTCCTTTCTTTGCTCTCCTTATCCCTACACAAAGATCCCCATTTTGAGCTCTCAAGAACACAATAGAATCACCAGCAACAAGTTTCTTTTGATTAACAAAGGCGCTCCACCCAGTGGTCAACAAATGCCTCCTCGGTGTCCCTCTATAAATATGTCTAAACTTCCAAATCTCTCCATGAACATCTTTAGCCACTACAGTCTGCACTGGGGGATCAGCTGTATAATCCAGCCTAGGAAAAATAGTCTCAGCACAATATCTAGGCACAGAAAACCCACCCCCATTGTTAGCATCAGATTGTGTCAAAGTTTTAGCAAAAGATGCTGGCTTTTCGGACTCACTATCTGACCCAACATAATCTACACTCAAATTATTATCCTCAAAATCAATCTCATTAGCCAGTATTGGAACCAGTCCTATCTTTGCATACACTTCATCAGTTTCAGAAACAGCTAAAAACTTGAGTGAAGTGACCCGGCAAAGAATGAGAGGTGGGATTGGTGTTGAAGAAGGGAAATTGACAGAGCCAAGAGAGTGCTCAGCATGGCCTTGAGGGAAGTAAAATACTGTGGAGTTTAATGAAGGAATTTGAACCATGGATCCTGCACACACGTGCCATAGTTGTGGATCAACGATCTTCTCAACCTCCTCCATTTGGTGGCTTCTTTTGTTTTCTTATCAAATTGGTTCTTTCAGTTCTCAGAGATAAAACTGCTTCAAGATTTGATTTTATGTAATGCTGCAAATGAGCAACCAGTCGAATTAGAAACAAATTTAAACAAAAGGGTCATTGACAAAAACACTGAGGAGTCCAAACAATATAAATCTCTTACCTTGTTTTAATAACAGCAAAACCTTTCAAATTTCAACACTTCAATTTCTCCAAAAACCTCTCTTTTTTTCAAAGTTTGCAAATTTATCACTAAAAAGAGAAAACCCTTCTACCATTTGCTCTATTTTAGCATAAAAGCTCTTCAAACCCAGCTTCAAATGTAAATTTAAACTTGCAGATTTTGAAACAGGGGTCTCTCTGTTTTTAATTTCCCATTCAATGCCACAAGCGAGAGAGACTTTTTATCGCCGATCAGATGAATGGTATCTGGTGCGGAGATATGCCCAAAAATGCATCATCTGTTCAGAGATTTTTAAATCACTCTTATTCTCTTAATTTTTTATTTTTCTATAATCTTTTGTTTTGTATTCAGATCTCAATCAAAACAAAAAGAAAAACAAATAAAGCAAAATCTTAAACCAGACAAAAAAAAAAGGACGCGATTAGTTTATTAAACAAGGGAATTATTCGTTGCTGGCCAAATTAAAATATCGCGAGTTTCATGCACAGGACCTGCTCGATAAAATGCCGCATAGCAGGAAAAGCTTAACCATAGTTAAGGTAGGTAAAGCCATTCGACTGAGAACTGACCAGACCCAAACCCAACTAATCAGGAGGAAGAGTCGGGTTTAGGGTCGGTAATGAGACCGAGATATTATAAGATTTGTCAATTTCGACTCGTTGCAAACACTAGACTCGTCCTCCTGCTGATCATGGATTGAGATGAAAATGTATTCCGATCTCATCGTATTATATTTTTTAAAATAAAATAATAATTTATTTTTATTTTATATCTTATTAAATTTCGTCTCATTTAATTATCCGATCCAACTCAATCCTATAAGATGGAATTCCGTTAAAATGGAACGAGACGGAACAGGAAAAATCAGAAGTTCCTCTCATGTGTGTGTCTTGTCGTTTTTCAACTTTAAAGGCGCGTGAGACGTGTGACATGCTGTTGGTGTTTGGTTTGTCGGATGCTAGTGTTGTACTGTACAATCAAATTAATCTTTTGTGACAGTGATTTTGACCTGTGACTAGTGAGTAGGGAGTAGAGATGATAATTTTTTTTTTTTTTTTGTGGAAATAAACTTTTAGGGCTGAGTATAAATTATTGATTAAAAATTCGTATCGGATTGATGGATCGGACCGATTGATAGGGATCCGATTAAAAATCCGGTTTGGGTGAAGCATCTAAATTCAGATTTCAGCGAACCGGCCAAAAAAACTGCCGATTCGGGCAATTCAACCAGTGAATCGGTCACCCGATCCGAGTCTTACGGGTTTTTGGTCCGATTTTTTTTTATTTTTTATTTTTTTTTGTAAAAAAAAA